>JAOTQJ010056871.1:0-14060 GCA_025642045.1 Solanum sejunctum
CTCCCTTCGCTACATTTCGACGTCGACAACTCCAAACCTATTCCAACTTTAACCAAACTTTTCCAGCAACATTTATAAATACAACCAGCTATGAACCAGTTTCAGAATAGCAACAAATCAGTTATTAAAGACGTGAAGTAACAGATTGCTTTCCAACAGTCCCCAAGTTCATACGAAGCACATAATTGCGATATCATATAACGACTCACTTTTGTGAACTGTAACAGTAGTTAATCAACCTTTTTACCCTTCTGTAAAATCAACCTTTGCTGCAAAATCAAGTGCTAATACATAATAAAGCCATCCAACAAGATAAAAACCACTTAATTAACAAGAAAAGTGCACAAGACTCCTTAGCACACAATCTGTCCTGAAATTCCAGCACAGTCATACTAACATATACTTCTTATTTTTCATGGTAAAACCAAATAGATAGCCATAATCATAATCTCCATAAACACATGACAAGATATAACACGTATCCATACAAGAGTATATATGTTGTCCAACAATGCCTCTATGTTATATAATAGGACGGAGGCTAAGACATGTCCCAGGCTCACTTTTAATCTAAAAACATAAGCAAAAACAACATAATAGGTGGATGGAATGTGTCTTGTCCTTGGATGATAGGACTCATCACAATAACTCACACAGCCCAAGCTAACCGTCAAGAGGTGGATAAAGAAAGTCTCTAATCCATACATGGTTAGATCCTGTAGGCATAGAGTATACATTAGTATATTTGAATATACTAAGTATGCGGGTAAGCAATGTATATAAACTCATTAAATCTTTATTCAATATGAGAAGACAGGGGCACATAATAGAAAGAATTATATCACAAGGAAGAGTAGTATATCAATATGACATGAAATACATGATGCATGAAATTCCATGATACTTAAGCATAGCAGGGATGCAACCTTAACCAATATCTCAAACCTATGTAAGCTATTACATGAATTCGCCTGCTAAAAGCCTCCTATTAGATGAGAGTAGACTAGTTGCCAAAGGTAGACAACACCACACCTTCCGACCCGAACATTTTGGTATGATGGTTATCTTCTTTACAATCTAGTCATTTCAAAAGGATTTTACTATCATATCATAATCATCCCTTAAATGGGCATAAACCTATACCTTTACTGGTACATAATTATAGGACTTGGGTACTGGACCCTTGGAGATAGCTCCCTCCTACAAGTCTGCTCGATTCAAAGTGATCATCCTATAAGAATACATATATGTATACATACATTCAAAAAAGGCATAAGTCATTTAAACTCATTTCAATGCATACTTAGGCTTAAAAGCCAACATTCTTCATAATCATGCACACTTGGGCTAAAAAGCCAAATCAAACTTCATATCATACTTTCAAGCATAGGAATAGCTCATTCACACTTATACATATTGGTGTGAAGACCCAAAGTTGCTCAAAGAGCTATATCATAGACATTATATGATCATTTGTCATATCATAACCATACGTTCATCAAAATCATATTCATCAACATAATTAGGTCTTAACCCATATCATAATCTTCATGAAAACTAGTGTTGATGTATGCATATGCCATGATTGATGAGAGACTAGCACGGGCAACAGAGATTTATACTTAAACTAACAATATAATATGAAATCCAAGTAAATATATGAAGAAATTTATCTTTAGTCACACTTGATTTTACCCATGCCTAAATCAACATTTAAAGTGGATATGCATATTCAAACCTTCGTAATATGAAAGCAATTAACCATATTAGGGATAAAATTACTTTTCAAACATCAGTTAAACATAACCAATATCTCAATTGAATCAAACAAACAATAACTTAAAAGACCCATATTCAAAGTAAGCTTGAAGTTCATAAATCAAAGACAAAAAACTTTTTGGGCTCTTCATTATCTAAAGGAATCATGGACCAATCCCACATACCTTAGATAATTACGAAGAATAATGAAGAAATTGATTGGAGAAGATGTCATGACCCAAGCCTACGGCCTAGATGTGACACAACGAATGGGGAACCTGAAGAAATCCAAAACAAGCCTCTTAACTTGTCATTACACATCATTAGTCGTAGAAGCATATAAAAGTACTAAAGAGCAAGAATAGGGGCAAAGGGGCTAAGGGAAAAGCTCGTACAATATCATAGTCAAGAGACAAGAGTCAAACTCATATAATAGATACATAACATGTTCAACAACCACCTCTAATACATAGATAAGAGCGGGGGCCAAGACAAAGCTACTGGGCTCACCCTTATAGTCAAATAGAACATAAAGAAGAGTGTCTCAATACATAGCAAGAAAGCGTACACTAACGTCCGCAAAGTGGAGGACTCACCAACTAGCTTGAGTAGCATCGAACTAGCCATATGGAAGAGGATGATCAACTTGGGCTCCTATTCCAACATGGTAGTATCATGTAGGCAAAAGTATGCTTCAGTATGTTTGAATGTACTAACTATGTAGGATGTAATACATCAATCGATAGGCATCATAAACAAAATGCATAATATTAAGTAATAGGCATAATATAGTAATATGACATGTATGATCAATGATTAAGTAAATCATGCTCATATAGGATATCATATGTGTATAAGAGACCAAGATAGCTATTCAAGATACAAACTAATTTATGGTTGTACGGTACATACCCCTCACATGTTTGATGATAATCACACATTATCAACATGGTGGCGAAGTACAAACCCCTCACATGGTTGATGAGTACAAACCCCCACCATGATTACCCGGACTCTTATCCCCCTGGCTCAGGTATGGTCTAATGTAATACTTTATATAGAGTATATCATATACGTAGACCATTTCATCATCATATAGTCATTCATATCATATCTCATACTTTGGACCTTCAATTCCTCAAGAAACCACATCTGGGCATTTTATCAAATACTTACAGGGTATGTAATGCTAGTAAAAACCCATAAAATATAGAGATGAAATCATGCAAGATCTATTGTAAAACTATCAAGCAACACCTTGCAACACCCACAAGAAACATATATCAAAACTCCTCCTCAAATCTTACAATAGATCAAAGATTTATAGCTCAAAACATAACAAAACAGTCACAACTTTATATAGCTTTTACATAGTGTACAGTGAATTTCATAATAAGAAAGACCCATTTGTAAATCAACTTTAAATCATGCAATTGGAGTAAAGGGAGGATTGGGTATCATGGGTAAAAAGAACCCATGAAAGAAACCTACACACCTTAGCTTAGATATGAACTTGGTGAAGAATGTAGATGGTGATTTGACGCTTGAAGAAGAACATTGAAGGAGAACCTTAGCATGGGGTGAGGGTTTGGGATATAACTTTGGGGAGTGAAAATATGACTTAAGTGATTGAGTGATTGTTGGAAAATGTTTAGGATGACAAAGTGTGAAATAAGGCTAAGTATAGGTAAAAGTACATTGGGAACACTTAGGTCTAAGACTTGGAAGTCTTGGACCAAACTAAAAGAAAACAATCCCCAAAATGTACAAAGGCACATCGCTTCCTCTTGAAATCACACTTTTGGAATTTTATAATTGCTAATCTTTCACTCTTAAATTGGGGTTTTACCCCTTTTCACCTAATATTTACCCCCTAAACAAGAATATGAAGTTGAATTTTCAAAATAGCAAATAGATTTTGTGAATTATGGAATTTAAAATTTTAGGCATTTTGAGACACATTTTCTAGCGCTTTTTGGGGTCGTTTCAATATATCCCCCTTGGGAACATTTGTACCCGAATGTAAAAGAGATGCACAAGAGAAAAATGATCATAAACAATCAACACCCAACTAAAATACAACATTACATTTAAAATACCATTTTCAAAATCTCAACATAAGTGTAAAATCATCATAAACTTGCAAACTTAAACATGAATGCATGTCAATGACATATGGGCTGAATCATAAGACTTGAATCACATAGGAGACTTATAATTAGTACCTTAAGATTGAATGGAGTGGAAAAGATAAAGATACCACTTTTTCATATCTGCTTCGGCATCCCAAGTAGCACTTTTGATTTGTTGGTTCCTCCCAAGTACCTTAACGGATGCTACCTCCTTGTTCCTCAATCTCTTCACTTGAATATCCGCAATCTGAACCAGAACCTACTCATACGTCATGTTATCCTCACCAACACCTACAACATCAAGAGGACTAATAGTTTTAGGATCACTAACACATTTTCTTAGCATAAAGACATGGAACACCAAATGAACAAAATTCATTTCACTAGGCAACTTCAATTCATAAGCTACATATCTTGGATGACCTCATAAGGACCAACATATCTTGGACTCAACTTCCCCTTTCAACCAAAGTTTTTCACTAGAAAAACTTTCAAGTAAACCCAATCACCCACTTTAAATTTAAGGTCTGTCCTTTTAATATTGACATAGGATTTTTGATAACTTTGGCCCGTCTTTAACCTTTCCCTAATCATGCTAACTTTGTCAAAAGCCTCCATGACCAATAAAGCCACCTCTACAACCTCAAATCAACCAACCGGCGATTTACAATGTCTCCCACAAAGAGCCTCAAACTGAGCCATATCGATGCTAGAGTGATAGCTATTGTTGTAGGCAAACTCAATCAAAGGAAGATAGTCATCCCAACTACCCCTCAACTCCAATACACAAGCTCTTAGCATATCCTCAAGTGTTTGAATGGTTCTTTCGGCTTGGCCATATGCTTGATGGTGAAAGGCGTACTAAGAAGAACTTTTTTACCAAGACTACTTTGAAAGGACCTCCAAAAGTGTGAAGTGAATTATGAACTATGATCTGATATGAAGGAGAAAGGAATCCCATGCAACCTTACTAACTCATAGATGTACAACCTTGCATACTCTTCAGCCCTATAGGTGGTCTTAACTAGTAGAAAGTATGTTGATTTCATCATCCTATCAAGCACCACCAAAGTGGAATAAACACCTTATCTAGTCTTGGGCAACCCAACCATAAAATCCATATTAATCACCTCCCACTTCTAAGTAGGAATCTCTATGTCTTGGGTTAGGCACTCAGCCTTTGATGTTCGACTTTGACTTGTTGACAACTATGGCAATCAAAAATGAATTTGGCAATGTCCTACTTCATGCCTCCCTACTAATACACATATCTTAAGTCTCTATACATTTTGGTGGGATCGGGGTCGATAGAATAAGAAGAATTGTGGTCCTCATCAAGAATTTTCTCCCTCGAACCATAAAACAAAGCACACACAACCTACCTTGGTACCTAAGGGCCCCATCTTTCACTTGGGAGAGAACCTCTACTTTGCCCTATTTCACCAAGGCCTTTTATTAAAGCAAGGAGGAGTCAAGATCTTATTTTGCTATTACCTCATCAACGAATGAAGACTTAGACCCAACAATAAAATCATCATCACCAACCTCTTCCAACCTAACCCCAAATCTAGCCTATTGAGGTGCCTCCCTAGCCATCTCCCTACCACCATCAACATAGGCTAAGCTTCTATCATGCCCCAAAGTCCTGATAAGGCGGACTGGCACCCATTGCCGATAAGGCTTGGGAGAACCAACCTGTATCTGTGCGCTTTCTATACATATTATGGTGGGTTTTTATGTTTGACATGCCATTTAACAAAATAAATAATGATAACAAGCCAAAATAAAATGCATATGACTAGGCCGTTGGGGCTAAGGTGTTTTAAGTACTAGGAACGACTACGCTTTAATTTACATAGTCTATAAAATCTTCTAGATAAATAAAAACATCTAATAAGGGTTGGGACAGATCCTATCTCGACTAACTGTACAATATAAACATATAAACTCTAGACATGCAAAACTCCGAAGTAACCTGGAGCTTGGTAACAGCAGCTAGATATCCTGTACTCTTACTGGGGAGATCTACTAGCACCTATACCTGCAATATGAAATGCAAGTTCCCCGTAAGGGACATTTGTACGAGATAATGTACTAAATATGTAATACAAGATATACTATATGTGAAGTAATAGCTCAAATGAGATTATGCGCTGGTGCAAGTTTAGAGACCACCTTTGGTTACACTTTGGAATCATGTACTTAATGTTCTTTATATTACTTTATCTTTACTGTATAATCTGTGCACAACTATAATACAATTGACCAACTGATCAGTGGTAAACTGTATCGTGATCATCCCTGGCTAGGTTCTTCCTTAATCTCTCGGGCTACCACCCATGATAGGATCATCCCTAGCTAGGTGATTCTTCAACCCCTCGGGCTACCACCCATCAATAACAATATCAGGATAATCCCTGGCTAGGTTCTTCCTTAACTCTTCGAGCTGCTACCCGTGATAGGATCGTCCCTAGCTAGGTGATTATTTCACCCGTCGAGCTACCACCCATTAATAAATACTATAATTTACCTTTCAATTACCTTTGAGATGGTTCTTATGGTGGTCACAATATTAGAGCTATATGACTGTATATGTAGCATGTTACATGTAGGTGATTATATAAGATAATATGACAATGAAAAAGAGTATGTTACACAAATAATAAAATACATATGTAATGAGACAACTCATGAACTTCATTTAGCAATAAGGACTCATGTGACTTAGTATCCATGTATGTATACATATTTGAAGGTGACTATGTATGAGAGCATATGAACATGTGCAAGAGGGTAGACACAGTTAATTGTGTCAGAGTTGGTAGATGCCTTTATGTGCGAAGGAAAGATCTATGTTTCATGCCAAATAATACGAAGTCAAGTAGCCTTACATTCCTCGTTGTATGACCTTATTACTACCTCGAGAAAACCTTCCCTTGCTCCAAATACTTATCTACAACATAGCAAGTGATAAAACTAGCATTTTGCAGCCAATAAATATATCTTTGCACCCCAATCACATAAGAAAATAACACACAATAGCAAGCGGGTATTTATAAACCCAAGCGTAGTCCTTCAATCTTTTCGCCCCTAATTGTATTTTCTAATACACATTAGCATGTACACATCATGTACAACCTGTTTTAGTGTCATAATAGTCTTACTACAGCTCACAAACCACAATACATAACAATTTTACACAACCTAAAAATGGACAGCATAATGTTACCTTCCTTCGCTATATTTCGGCGTCGACAATTCCAAACCTATTCCAACTCTAACCAAGATGTTCCAAAAATATTTACAGATATAAACAGCCTTGAACTAGTCTCAGAACAGTAACAAATCAGTCATTATGGACGTGAGGCAATAGCCTGCTATCCAACAGCCCACAAGTTCATAATAAGAACACAATTGCGATGTCATATAAGGACTCACTTTTGTGGACTGTAAAAGTGGTTAATAAGCTTTGTTACATTACTATAAGACCAATCTTTGTTAAATACATAAGTATTACTTCATAATTAGTCCAACCAACAGAGAAAAACCTCTTAGTAAACAAGAAAAATGTACAACAATCCTTAGAATACAAACTATCCAGAATTTCCAGCATAACATACTAACATATACTTCTAGTTTTTCATGAAGAAAGCATACTAAACACATGTGTAAGCTTACTTACCACTACCCTCAAGGTATAGGGCTTCTCCAAGAATCCTAGACGTTCTATTTAGCTACTTTACAGAGTCAAGAAACATTGAGAGAAAACTTGGAGACAATCTGATTTTTGTGTGTTCAAGATGGGAAATGAATTGTAGGAGCTGTTTTAACCCTTTTGAAAGGGGTCTTTGGCCGACCTTCTATTGAACGTTTGAACACTTTATACCACATATTTTCAATATGGTTATCCAATAGCTTGACCCTTACACTTGGGCCTAAATGGGTCTACAAGTTGATGGGCTTGGGCTACCCATTTTTCAACTTTCTCTTCACTTAGTTTGGGTCCAATTAACCAAGTGGGTTGTGGTGCATTTGGGACCTTTTTATTATACTTAGTGGGCTGAAAATGTAGTCCATATATGATGCTGAAATATGGGCTAAAGTTACACCCTTAACACGGGATTTATTCATGATCGAACTTGGACAAATGCGACATCAAGCCTCGTCTCCGTTTAGTTAGCAAATTTAATCTAAGCAAGTAGGTGACTCACCTGCTAGCTTCCTAAGTCCTACAAGCACCTCAATTCTTTCACTTCATTTAAGGCTGTAATCTCCTCAATTTAAGACAAAACATATATACACTTGACCCTCTCAAGTGTTAGACGCACATATAGCCCATTAATACGAGATTCAAGCACTTTTAAAAATTAGCTCTAATTTGACCAAACCATGTCATGTTTCATTTGAATTGTACTAGTATTGTAAGGTGTGGGGTGTTACAGCTACCTATAGACACCCTACACAAGGCATTCACCTATAGTGTGAGTCATACTTATCTGCCTCGTAGCTCTTATTAGTTATATGTTATGTAGATCAAACTAATCCCTATCCCTATGACATTTCCATAGCATGATTCATTCTTTCCTATCTGTTAGAACTGTATTTGTTGCTTTATTACATGCTTTCAAACTGATAATGTGTATGTAGATGTTATGAGGCTTATTTGGCGACTCTTGGGTTCCCATTTGTGATATCACTCCTACGCCCCAAGCTAGGGTCGTAAAAAGCTTGGTATTAGAGTACTAGGTTTATAAATGATCCTCATAGTCCAACATGCCGCGTCAATTAGATTCTTATTCATGGTTGTGAAGTGTACCATACGTATGAGTGGGAGACTATGGCATTCTAGGAATTGTCTCACTTCTTCATGTATTATACTGTTCTTTGGACTATGCTTAAGACTCCCTAACTTAGAAGATGTCCTTGATGCATTCAAAAGATGCCTCCAAAAAAGCCCCTCTACCAAGGCCGGATCTGGTTAATAAGGACCAAGTTTGCCAAGATCCTATGGGAGATCAGTTAGTCAATATAAATTACAGACTGCCTTTGCCATGCTTGCCAAAGTGGTGACCAACAAGGCTAGGCAGGCTAATCCTCTTCTTCATGTTTCCACTCCAGCTTCTAGGGTGAGCGATTTGACCCAGATGAATCCTCCAGAGTTTTATGGGTAAAAAAACTTAAGACATCATTGATGAGCTCTCTAAAGTATTAGCTATCATGGGATGACTTCAGAAGAGAAAGATGAATGAGTTGCCTATCAGGTGAAGGATGTAGCTCAAGTGTGGTACACCAAATGGTTAATAGAGAGGATTGGTGATGATGGGGTTAGTTAGGAAGAGTTCAAGTTTGCCTTTTGAGACTATTTCTTTCCTCTTGAGCTTAGGGAGGAAAAAATGACAGAATTTATCAACCTTAAGAAGGTTGGTATGATTGTGAGGGAATATTCTTTCAAGTTCACAAATCTCTCAAAGTATGCTCTTATGCTAGTGGCTAACCCCTGTGTAAGAATGCACAAGCTTATTTCTGGGATCTCTAATTTGGTTGTGAAGGAATGTTGTATGGCTATGCTCATTCAAGACATGGATGTATCCAGGCTTATTACTTATGTTGAACAGATTTAAGAGGGGAATCTCAAAGAGGAGAGAGAATGATTCCAAAAGGGCAGATTATGATAGTGGGTTCTCCAACTCTAGGAATGGTGGTGGATATGGTCACTTTCAATACGGCAAAGGTTCTAATACAAGGGTTATCAATAGTAGGGTGCCTTCTCCTAAGGCATAGGTGGGAGATAGACCACTACATCCTTAGTGTGATAGGTATGGGAAAAATCACTCAGCTTCATGTTATAAGGATTTAGGTGCTTGTTTTGGGTGGCTATCTGAGCCATAAGATTGGTAACTGTCCCATGGCTACCACGAAGAGTTAGGGTCAAATGGCTCTGGGTGATTAAGTCAAATTGAGGGTTTCTCATAGTTGTGCCCTAAGAAATAATAAGTCTTATTTTTTGCATGCTCGATAGGATGTAGAGGAAACTCCAGATATAGTGACTGTTACGTTAAAAGTCTTTGATTTTGATGCTTATTATTGCTTGACCTGGGTGTAAATTTATCTTTAGTGACTCCACTTTTGGCTTTTAAGTTTGGATTGAGTCTTGAAATTTTAAGGGGGTCATTTTTAGTTTATACTCTTATGGATGATTCTATTGTATCGATTTTCTATTAAGGGTTTGAGGCCTCCTGTGAGCCATGTTCTTGGACCCATACACCTATACACACCCTATTATATATAGGTGTATCCTCTGGGCTTATAGGGGCTTGAAGGCATATAGGTATAGATATTAGAACCTTACACCCACGTGCAATCTAACACCCCAACCTATGTGATACTGAGAGTTGGGTTCCAACGTGTTCTGTCAGTTAGGTTGTGATACATTACCAAATTCTGCCCAAGTGTTCTGTCAGTTGGGTTGTGATACGTACTATATTTTAGATGTGTGTTCTATTAGTAGGGTTGTTATAAGTTACTGGATTCTGGCTGTGTGTTCTATCAGTTGGGTTTGGATACATTACTAGATTCTAGTTGTGTGTTCTGTTAGTGAGGTTGTGATACATTACTGGATTGTGGTTGTGTTTCATCAATTAGGTTGTGATACGTCACTAGATTCTAACTATTAGATATGAAGATGTTACTTATACACTTACTGTTAGCCAAGTTTCGATTTGTGATATTTATTACAGTTTTCTATTATTTGAGCATTCTATCCATTTATAGTATTTCACTCAGTTAGTCAATGATGCCTACTAGGTGCCTTTTACCAATACTCATCCTCTACATGTCTGCATCTTTTATTAGTGTAGGTCCAGGTACTAGCCATGATCATTGATTATTGGGGGTTCAAAAGCGTTCAAGAGACATTTAGTGAGCACCAACAACTCTAAGCACTCCCTAGGCTCCTTCATTTTGATGGTCGTCCATTGTATCTACACATTGACCTTGTATAGTATATTGGCTTGTATTCATAGGAGTATTCCTGGTTATGTATATTATGGTTATTATTATATATGCATATAGGTGCGTGCTCGTGACTATTGTAACTTTGTGCAGTTGACTTTCTGGTTCTGGGTAGACTATGTTAGTCTATTCAATTATGTCTAGTGTATTTATGATTAAGTATATAGGAGAGGTACCCTGGGGTTTAATAATTGTCTTGTTTGTAGGTGGGATCTAACAAGGATCATCATGATCAGAATCGAGTCATGACATATACAACTCGATTATACAACATATATCTCACAATTGTTTAAAATATTTAACAGATATAGTCCAGACATGATCATCTCTTAATCCAATATCAATAACTGAATCGAGTGACAAGTGCAAGATATAATGATATGGAATGATATGAAATGAATCAATGTAATATCAAGTAATCGTGATGCATGTCTTTCCGACGATATATATTCACTATCGTTAGTTCAGAACCCATGGGGACATATCTGTCCATGTGCTTACCTTGGCTTGTGAGGCCCATTCCCGAGGTTTAAAATTCTAATATTTGCCTACCACGGCCATGTGGCCCATTCTCTATTATTTCAAATGCTTTCTTGCCACGGATGTGTGACCTGTTCCGTATTTCTTTTAAATGTTTCCCTCCAGGGACATGTGACCAGCTCCTTATTTCTTTCAATGTTTTACCAGTAGAACACAGTCAAGAATGCACAACGCGAACATATACATATAGTACAATAATGAGAAGTGCATGCAAGAGCCCGCTTTTACCACATATACATCAATTCAAGTCAAATATCGCAATATACAAGTCATAATGATGATCCATTCCAAGCTTATAGTCAATTCTCTAACCTACAAGTGAAACTCAACAACAATATCTCTAATATTTTTTCACAAAATAGCTCATCATGATCCATAATTTCACATTCGTATAACACAAAGAGATTCTCAATATCAAAACTCAAGTAAATACATATCAATCTCTAACATTCACTTTCTTATCATAAAGGAAATTCGCAATTAAACCAAATTCTCACGATTCAGCAAGTTAAACTTAGCCAACAATAATTACCCAATCATTTTAAGTCACAAGTAAAGTAAATATAGTGTTCAAGTAAGCTTAACAAGGTTTACGAATTCACTTGCCTCAATCAAAAGCCAAACCAAGCAAATACCTGAGCTTTTTCCTCTCGAATTCAAACTCAAAATGTCACAACCTAGTCAAATACATATTCACAATCTCAATACCAAACCAATGACAATAAATTCAAGCAATTCGGATGAAAGGGACGAAATGATACAAATATTTCATAATAAAAAATGTTCCAAAAATCTGAAAATTAATACATAAAAATGTTCCGCAAGTACTAAAGAATATAATGATAAAATCATTTCGAAAATGTTGTTAAAATATACTTATAATTATCATTTTTCAATCAAAATTCAATATCTAAAAAAAATTAATTTTTTCAATCAAAAATCCCAAATTTCAAGTTGAAATCACAAATTAATTAGTGAAAATTGACGAATTAAGTTAGAATCACGTTGCGCAATGGTCTTGTCTTAAAAATCTTTGAAGATTCCCTTTAAAATTGAGTTTGGAATATTAAAAATAGTGTAAGATGGTGAAACCCACCAATTTAAAACATTAAACCTATTTCAGGGCATTTAATACTACACGAATGCAGAGCACAAACTGTACAAGCTTCCCCGAACACGGAGTGCAGAATGGTTAAGCCTCATTGAATGCAAATAGGGGCTTTGTGAATGCAGAGTTCACAGAGGCTAGGCCTTCGCGAATATGGTCCCCAATTCCGTGAACGTGGAGCACAAATTAAGTTGCACCAGATTTAAGAAATTAGCTATATTTAAAAACTCGAAATGGACCACCAAGGCTTATTCGAAACCCAATACACAAAAATACAACATGTAACTCTACCAGAAAAGATGTTGCAGACTCAATCGAATTATAAAAATTTAATTCTGATGTCTCCTTGACCCCGAATCCGATAAAACTCATTAAAACTAGTCAAAAACTCAAATACCTAAATAACCTTGAAAACTTTAAAAATTACAACAAGTTCATTTGTACCTTAGTTTCACCGTTAGAACCACTGGAACTCTAGAAATTTTGACTAGAACTTTCGAACTCGAAATGTTGATCAAAATCAAACTGTGATCCTACTTCAACTGAAAATCTCAACTTTTGGTCCAAAAACATCGTTTAAACTTCCAATTTAGTTTCGTAAGTTCTCCTAGATCGGATTCTATATTCCAGAGATGATGGAATTGACAAAATTACATTTCTTATCTGAAACTTGAGATGATCTCAAAACTCAAAATTCACACTTTAAGCCTTTAAAAATAGTTTCTTAAGTAAAATCTCAACTTTTCACAAGTTTCTAAAATTCGGCTTTTTAACTCACCAAAAAATGACTTATAAAAACTTTTATGAAGGACAAAATAGAAATTTTACTAAAAATATAAAAAATGACCTTTCGGGTCATTACAAAAAGCCTTAGCTTCAAACATGAAAAATTATACAAAATATAAAAAAATACTGAGGCAACTTAGCTAGTCATGCCAACAAGTCATAAATTACCTAAGGTCACTATAGAAAAGTTCTAATTAATGAAAAGGAGACAAAAATTAAAAAAATAATCTAGAGTATCATTATAAAAAAAAAGAATAATAATAAAACTTCTTTGTTTATGTCTCACCTCTAAGATAAAATGGGAAACACGATTAGGGTTTGTGGGGGGTTTAATTCAAATAGTAAAAGTTTTCATTGAAAAAAAAAATTTAAAAAGTGAATGTCAAAAATGAGTAAATTTTTATATTGATTATATTCTTTTACATTAATTATTTACTGTTAATGTAACATATAGAGATATAATTAAATTTTGAAAAAAATATAAAATCTATGATAAAGTTGAATCACTGAATTGTCTTGACGACCTTCGAACCAACAGGACTATAAATTTCTATTCTTCAATTATAAGAAAATTACTTATAGTTAAAAAATTGAATATCCCATATAGAAGCTAAATATATGATAAAGTTATAAGCAATAAACATTATAAAACAACAACAACATACCCAGTGATATCCCACAAGTGGGGTCTGGGGAGGGTAAATTGTACGCAGACCTTACCGCTA
>JAOTQJ010056902.1:0-14057 GCA_025642045.1 Solanum sejunctum
CGAGAGGTAAGTTTATTTCGTACCTCAAGGCTAGCAGGATGATCAGAAAAGGGTGTCTTTATCACCTGGTTCGGGTATATAATGTGAATGCTGAGCCTACGGCTCTCTAGTCCATTCCCATAGTTAGTGAATTTTTGGACATATTTCTGTATGAACTTCCCGGTCTTCCTCTAGAGCGAGAAGTAGAGTTTTCTATAGATTTATTACCAGGCATCAGCCTATCTCGATCCCTCCATATAAAATGGTACCAGCCGAATTAAAGGAATTGAAGGAGCATCTTAAGGATTTGTTAGAGAAAGGCTTTATTCGGCCGAGCACCTCTCCCTGGGGATCTTCGATACTATTCGTGAGAAAGAAGTACGGGTCGCTGCGGATGTGTATTGACTATTGGCTGCTGAACAAGGTAACTATTAAGAATAAATACCCCCTCCCCAAGATTAATGATCTGTTTTTGACCAATTATAGGGACCTAGGTATTTCTCAAAGATAGACTTGCGATCAGGGTATCACCAGATACCGGTGCGGGAAGAAGATATCCCTAAAACAACATTCAAAACTCGCTACGGACATTATGAATTCAGAGTTATGTCCTTCGTGCTAACAAATGCTCCAGCGGTGTTTATGGCCCTTAGGAATCGAGTGTTTAAACCATACCTGGATGTGTTCGTTAATGTGTTCATTGACGATATCCTAGTATATTTTCGATCTGAGGATCATGCAGATCACCTGAGAACCATCCTTGGCATTCTTCGTCGCCAAAAGTTATATGCAAAATTCTCAAAATATGAGTTTTGGTTATCTTCAGTGGCATTCTTGGGCCATGTTATAGGAGCTGAAGGTGTCCGGGTAGATTCCCAGAAAATTGAGGCCGTAAAGAGTTGGCGTAGGACCATAACACCAATGGAGGTACATAGATTTCTAGGCCTAGCTGGCTATTACAGAAGATTTATAGATAAATTTGCTTTGATTGCAGTGCCCTTGACAAAGCTAATGCAAAAAAGGGGCAAAGTTCCAGTGGTCCGATGCCTGTGAGCGCAACTTTCAAATGTTGAAGGAAAAATTGACTACAGCTCTAGTTTTGACCTTGCCTGATGGTCTAGGTAGGTATGTAGTTTATTGTGATGCTTCCCGTGTGGGTTTGGTGTGTGTATTAATGTAGCACGGCAAAGTGATAGTCTATGCTTTTCGGCAGCTCAAGAAGCACGAGCAAAATTACCCTACCCATGACTTGGAGTTAGCTGAGGTGGTCCATGCTTTAAAAATTTGGAGGCATTATTTTCACGGTGTTTATGTTGATATTTTTACAAATCACAAAAGTCTCCAGTATATATTTAAACAGAAAGAGCTGAACTTGTGGCAGTGGTGGTGGTTGAAATTGTTGAAAGACTATGATATTGATATTCTCTATCATCCAGGAAAAGCCAATGTCATGGCAGATACGCTCAGTCACAAGTCCATGGGCAGTTTAGCTGACTCATCCCTAGAGAAGAAGGAGATAATCTGGGATATTCAGAAGTTAGCTAATTTGGGAGTTCGATTGACAGATTTGGGTGATGCAGGAGTTTCTGTCCGAGGCATAACTGAACCTTCTATTGTGGCAGAGATTAAGAAGAGGCAATATGAAGATATTGTTCTAGTTCGATACAGGGATATGACCCTGGAGAAGGAGCAAACCCCATTTGAGCTTTCTCTTGATAGGATCTTATTGTTCAGAGGTAGGGTATGTGTACCGGATGTTATAGGCTTGCGGCAGTAGGTTATGGGTGAAACACACCATGCCCGTTATTCTATTCATCCTGGGTCAACAAAGATGTACCATGACCTCAGGTGCTTGTATTGGTGGGATGGCATGAAGCGTGATATAGCAGAGTTTATTACCCAATGATCGAACTATCAGCAGGTGAATATAGAACATCAGAAGCCTGGAGAATTGTTGCAGAAAATGGAGATACCGACGTGGAAGTGGGAGATTATCAATATGGACTTTATTACAGGCTTGCCTCGCACTCAACAAAAGTATGACTCTATCTGGGTTATTGTTGACAGGTTGACAAAATCAGCTTATTTTTTTCCAGTTTAGACTACCTACTCGACTGAGGACTATGCCAGATTGTATATTAAGGAGATTGTACTCCTTCACAGAGTTCCTATATCCATTATCTACGATAGAGGCGCCCAGGTTATGGCAAATTTCTAGTGATTAATTCAGGCTGGTTTGGATATGCAGGTAAGTCTTAGCACAGCTTTCAACCCCCAGTCCGATGGTCAAGCTGAGCGTACTATCCAAACGTTGGAAGATATGTTACGGGCTTGCGTGATGGATTTCCAAGGTAGCTGGGATGAGCACTTATCGTTGATTGAATTTGCATACAATAACAGTTACCATTCCAGCATTCAAATGGCACCGTACGGGGCATTATATGTTAGAAAGTGTCGATCACCGATTGGTTGGTTCGAAGTTAGTGAGATAGAGTTAATTAGACCAGATGTAATCAGTAAGCGGTGGACAAAGTAAAACTAATTCGAGAGCAGTTATTAGCATCCCAGAGCCATCAGAAGTCTTATGCCGATAATCGTCGTCGCCATTTAGAGTTTCAGGTTGGAGATTGGATATTCCTGAAAGTATCACCCATGAAGGGTGTTATGAGATTTGGTAAAAAAGGGAAGCTCAGTCCAAGGTACATTGGTCCGTATCAGATTATCCACAGAATATGCAAGGTTGCCTATGATTTATAGTTACCAGCGGATCTAAAGGGAGTTCACCTAGTATTTCATGTTTCCATGTTTCGTAAATGCATCGGTGATCCTTCCAGAATTTTTCCTATAGATGATATCCAGGTTATGGAGGAATTAACGTTTGAGGAACAACCCGTTGCTATACTAGATCGTCAAGTCAAGAAACTTCAAAACAATTATGTAGTTTCAGTTAAAGTGTTGTGGCGCAATAATAATAGAGAGGAGTTGACTTGGGAAGTGGAGGAGAAAATGAAGAAGAAGTACCCTCATTTATTTCCCATATCTTTAAGTAATTCATTTTTCCTTGTCAGGCACGACGTACGATAACTAAGTTGTTCATTGCCAGATGTGGTATTATAGACAAAACTTGTATGGTTAGTGTGACATTCGAGGACAAATGTTCTTAAGGGGGAGAGGATGTTAGACCCCATAAGATAGAACTCGTAAGTCCTTAATTGGTTCGAATAGGTAAAGTTTAGAACCAAATGTGTATTTTATTCTAAGTTTAATCCTTAAGAATTAAATTATTGTGGGGTCATGTGTGTGTTTAATTCTTATTGGTCCAAGTGTGGAACTTGAGTCTACATATATACATGTGTGAGTCTATCTTGTACAAGGAGAGTTCTCTACACAGAGAAAATTTTAGAGAAAGTTTGAGAGTGCTCAGCAAGCTCTCGGCTTTCTACAGTAAAGGAGAAAAAAAATTCTATTTTTTCGATTTTTTGATTATTTGATGCTTCAAGCTTGGTACATTGGATCCCCTAAGTGGTGTAGAGGCGTTAGTTGGTCAAGGAAACTCTTGGTTCGACGGCTAGAAAGGTTTGGGTCTAGTAAGAAGATTTAAAGGTATGTTAATTTCTAGCCTCAATTATGTTAATTAAAGCTTGTAGGTGTGTTAGGGGTGCGTTATAATGAAGGTAAGATATGAAAAAAAAGGGTTGGTTGTTAGTTGAATTATGAATTTTGAATTTGGGGTTGGAATTGAGGACAAGTTACATATGACGATATATAGATTTATAGTCATATGTTTATGTTTATTTGTCATGAAAATAGTTCTTGCAAGGTGAAAGAAGTGTTGGCAAACTATATGAATATTTACATGAAGGTTAGCTTGAATTGGAGCCCCATTGATGGTATAATGTTATGTTTTAACGTTGGGGGTTGCGTTGGGCTTTAGAGTGACGTATTATGATTCTTGGAGTATATATGAAGGATTGAATATGGTAGATATGTGTTTGTATAAATGCTGCCCTGTTTTCCTAACTATGTCGCAATAGCGTTTTGTGGTGTTTTGATGTTGTGATGGTATTGGAGAAGGTTTATTGATGTTGTAGGTTGTTGTTGTTGTTGACTGATTATTTGAGTCGAGATGAATTCTCGGGGCGGCATATTTTAAGGGGAGATGCTGCTAAAATTTTTATAAAATTTGAAACTAGAAAGTTAGGATTTAAGACCCACTATGGTTATTAATCGTTGGCGTTATTGTGATTCGTGTAGACGTGGGACATCCAGAAGCATAAATTGGATTGGTCTTACGTTGGAGTTAGTTGGAGGAAGGAATCGAGGTATGTAAAGATTTCTACCTCTTGGCATGAACTAGTTAAGTTTGGTCAACGTCTTATGTTTGAAAAAGTTCCCTTTCCTTCACAAGTTGGGTCCAAATGTATCCTATGTTCACTCCTTGGTACTTTTACAAAAATTGTATTTATATTTTGACTCTTGGGTATGTAGAACCCGCAAGTTGTAAAAAGTGTGAAATGGTTGAGTATGTTGAAAGAATGTATTTGTTGGAGGGCGCAAATGCCAGTAACGTTCGACGAAAAGCCTAAATAGGACCTATGCTCATTACTTGCCACAATTATGCTAAGTAACCTCATCCTTAAATTTTGAGTCCTTAAAATTCATAAATAGTGTCCATTTGACCGAACGTTAAATAGTTGAAAAGGTGTAGGTTTTATTGTTCCGAAATCGCTTTAAAAATTATTTTGAAGCCTATTCTAGGAATGTGCATGATGGAAACGGAGTAGGTCCTTTGAAATCACTTTTATGTGTGAAGTTGAGCAATTTTGACAAATTTCATAAACGAAAAATCTCTTGATTTCAAGAATGAACATTTTTCTTATTACTAAGTTTTTGGAACTAGTTTTTATGCATGTGATTCTTACGAATCTATTCGTGCCACTTTGGTTTCGTTCACCAGTTCCCGGGCCGGTTATTATCGTGCTTATGTATAACTATATATATATATATATGTTTCGAAGTAGGTTGGATACGGCGGGTCGATTTGCCCATGGCCCGGCTGTGCTTAGTTTGGAGGCATAAGGAGCTGGGCTTGGGATATGTTGGCATCATGACGTTTGGGTGCTTGGCCCCTTTACCCCAGCCCATATGAATGCGTGGCCCCTTCGCAATTGTTCACTTATATGATGGGCATGATGACCTTTACATATTGTGATACGTGAGTGCCTGGCCCCTTCGCCTCGGCTCACCTATCCTATGACGTAAGCGCATGGCCCCTTCGCCACGGCTCACCTATGTTACAGTTGGGATTTGTGTTGGAGATTTCAGAGATTTGAAACTTCTGGTGTTATGCTGTGGTATGGCGCGAGTTTGGAGGTCACCATCGTTCCCATCCGATATGCATTATTTGATGTTTTAAATGAAGAAATATTTTGATATTTTCATACAGGTTTGACTTCTATGATTTATCGAGATTATTACTCTCATTTATATTTCTTACTTTCTTCTTTACATATTCGGTCCGTTTTTCGTACTGACCCCCTTCCTTCGTGGGGGCTGCGTTCATGCCCGCAGGTACCGACGTACAGGTTAGAAAACCATCTACCTAGGATCTCTGTCTGCCATTGACGTGCTCTCTTTGCATCAGGAGCAGATCTTTTGGTATATACTTGTACACGTATTTTCTGTATTTTGCATTTGTATATATTCGAGGGTATGACATGGCCCTGTCCCATCCTATGATCTAGTTTGTGTGTTTAGAGATCTGTGGATATATGTGGGTGTGGGGATTGTGTTTGATATGTATTCGTATGTATGATACATTTGTTGGGCGGTTCTACCATAGCGGTGACCTTGTCGGCCCGCATATATATATATATACGTATATTGATGTTTGTTGTTGGCTGGGTTCGCTGTCTGCAGGTGTGGTTAGTCAGTAAAACAGAGGAAACTTTGTCGAAATTTTGATAAATTTCTTAGCTATTATAAATGGAAATCCGGTTTAGTGTTTGTCTGGGTGCCTAATCTGCACTAATCACGGTCCCTGGGTTGAGTCGTGACAGACTCAATTCAAATGGTCATTTAGACTCTCTCAATTTGACTCATCATGCAAAGTAGATAGGTTTTCATGATAATATAAATACTCAATTCAACATGCTTTCTATGCTTAACAATACTAAATGTTTCTCAATTCATCAATTATCCATAGACTCGACTCAACTTAATTTACGTAGTAATCCATAAGCTCATATTAATACTTATCAAGTATAAAGTTTTACTTTCATGTTATAATAAGAATGCAACCAGTAATTTCTATATCATCAAGAGAAAACATGTAAAAGGTCTCAATTTAATATAAGACTTATCAAGCATTATCTCATTTTCAAATCTTAACTTATGTAAATAAAGTGACATATGAACATTATCATTTACGTACAACTTTATAACTCGAATTAGGTACTCTTTACATAATAAAGTACTTAAAAATAACCTCATACATAGTAATTATCTTGAGATAAAGATAGACATAAGTAGAAGCAACTTACTAAGTAAAATAGCCAATAAAGTCCAACTGAAAAATAAATATGATAAATAAAATTCTTCAGACTGAGGCGCAAATATCTTGTTTTCGTTAAGGAGATTCAAGTCCACTGCAATAAAATAAAAATATTTTTATTTGAAATATTTTTTTTCACTCTCTATGTTTGCACATTTTTTGCTCCATGTGATTGAGCAGAATGCTTGTATTTATAGGCATATAAGCCTCTGCAAATGCTCCTAGTGGAGTATTATAAAAGTAACTCCAATGGGATATTTAAGATCATATAATGGGAATCAAGATTTAATGAATTATTATATTATAAAAATAATTCTAGTGGGGCATTTAAGCTCCTATAATGGGCATCAAAACTTAGTGGATCATTTAGGTGTAGTGAAACAATTATGCGAACAATTCTCGAGCATTACAGTTAGTAGACGAGACCCAGAAGATGGTCCATAGGAATGTTTTGTAGATTGAAGACAATTTTTGTGAAGTGTAGATTATGAAGCCCAGATACGGGCCATGATTTCATCTACAGCTCGAAACCTTGTCCGTCCAAGTTGTCAATTTCAGGTTTCCTATATCGTTTTGGATTTGGTTTTTACTTATTATAAATAGGTCTTTTAGGTTTTTTTTAAAAAAAAAATTAGGGAGAAACAGTAGAGGACGAACCAGATAGGAACATTGATACTTTGTGACTTGTGATTATTTTAGGTGATTTTTCTTTCTATACAAGATTGACCTATGAAATTAGAAGGCTATACCAATATATTTTTATTTAAACTAATATAGCAACTTTTATTATAAAACTAGGAAAGATAGAATGATTTATGGTGATTAACGTTGATGTGAATGTGATGTGATTGGGGTGAAAAAGATAAAAAAAATTAAAAAATGACAGTAGGCCCTATTCCTCAATACTAGAAATAATATAAAAATATTTTTTATGTATTGTACTAATTAATGGTGATAGACATGTTGATGCACAGCATGTCCTTTACTTTTAAAATCAATGATATCTAACATTCAAGTACGAAGTAGCTTTTTTTTGTTGTACAACATTTTTTTTAAATTACAAATGACTTTTCTCTTTCCTAAATGAATCAAATCAATTAACTTAATTTGTCTGAGTAGAGAGAACACCTTTTGGTGTGGCAGACGAGTATGAAAAAGTAGAAATAAATGTACCTCACATCTTGTGGATTATAGATAGTGTAGTTACCATAAGCATAGTAAAAACTTTCTCACATATTTAGAGGGTTTCTCAGATCCAATAAAAAAAATGAGTTGGAAAGTATAAAACAAAGGTATTATCCATTCAAATTTCATGAATAACGATAAATATATGTTGATCCTCATAAAATATGATAGAAAGTGAGACGTAGTAGATATGAAAATAACCAAAAAAATTATTTTATTGTGTTATATTAACCTTAATGGCAGTATGATAAATTTGTGATACTTTCAAGTTGTATGCAATTAGTTTAAAGTATTGTTTATGGTTTTGTCCATTTATTCTTTGGTGGAAAAAGATGTATATTTATCTATTTAACCTTTTTGGATATTTATGGATGCTTAAAAATAACATAGTGGCCTAGTGAATATTAGTTGTAGTGGTGGCATAATATGCGTAAAAATAGGGGTTAAGTATAGTTATGCAGTTGGTATTTGATACATTAATACAATTTCACTATGGGGAGGGTTGGTGTGTGCAATGGTCGAAAAACGGTGTGGTTAATTTTATTTTTCGTAAAA
Source organism: Solanum sejunctum (assembly GCA_025642045.1). Taxonomy (NCBI): domain Eukaryota; kingdom Viridiplantae; phylum Streptophyta; class Magnoliopsida; order Solanales; family Solanaceae; genus Solanum; species Solanum sejunctum. Next base: position 8,273 of record JAOTQJ010056902.1, read on the forward strand.
GTTGCATTGTATTGTAAATGTGACAAATGTTTGGATTTTCAAGTATTCATAATATGGTGTTCCTGTTGGTATATATTGTTAAACGTGAATAGGTAACTACATTAATTATAAAATGAAAGGAGTGTTCTATGATATGTCATCAAATTATGAGGTTAGGTGAGACTCATTGCTTCACAAATAGGGGTGGACATGACATGCGTCGATTTGATGATACAATATTTAGTGAATGTGCATTCTCCACTATTGAAAATACACAAAATTACATGGGACTAAGAGTTTATTTAGATAAGAAAAGATTCAACCCAGATTTCTTTTCAAAACATTCATTGTGTGTGGCGTATACTAATCGATGTTTTGAAACAAGAGCGTACGAAGCTACTCATCCAATGATGTTGTCGGACATAGTAACAATAGTAGTCATGGATTTGGAATTCAATGAAGTAATAATGGTGGATTATGATGATGAGTTTGAAGAACCACATGTAATCAGCCATAGTTTGGTTGATGAAGTGAAGAAAGGCCAAATATACATAAACAAGCATACATTGGTTGAGGTTATGCTGAGATATACATTGTTAAAACAATTTCGATTTCAGATTGTCAAGTCATGTACCACAAGGTAAAAGCTAACTTTCATTTAATGTATAACTTTGGTATTGCTTCCAAAATATAGCGACACCAAAATAATTTATACCCCTAGAAACATACAAGCAGACATGAAAAGACAAGATGGTATTTCATTAACATACATGCAGGCCTGGCGGGGCAAACAAAAAGCAATAAAGATATTGTGAGGGGACCCGGAAGAGTCATATTTTAAAATTCCAATGTATCTTTATATATTGAAAAAAACATATTTGGGACCATCGTTAATCTTAAAAAAATACCAGACGAGAAGTTCCTATATTATTTTATTGCACAGGATGCAAGTATAAGAGGATGAAAATATTGTCGACCAATAGTTGCAATTGATGGGACGCACATTTAAAGGAACTATGTTGATAGCTAGCACATTGAATCCTGGAGGTTAGTACTCAACCAAAATTAATTTAATTTAGTGTAAAAGAGAACGCAAATGAGTATTAAATTATTTATAATATTTTAATTATAGAGTATTAAATTTAAAATTCATGTAGGACATATTTTGCAACTAGAATATGGTATTACTGATTCTGAAAATGATAATGCATGGGGTTGATTCTCTGAAAATTTCAAAACAACATTTGGTGATACGAATGTTATATGCTTTGTTTTTGATAGAAATAATAGCATTTGGAATGCCACAGGTAGCGTTTATCCGAACACCAAGCATTATGCTTATATCTACCATTTGTGGTCATATATATTGAAGAAATTCATAAGAATGTCGAGGAAGTTAGGAAGTTGTCCAAAGCATATACTGTCCAACAGTTCAATAAATTTATGGATAGGATGAATGAAATCAATTCAAAAATACGACCATACTTGGTGAAGGCTAATTTTGAAAAGTGGTCTCGCTGTCATACAACAACAAAGCAAACTTGGACATTAACAATTAACATCATTGAATCCATAAATATAGCAATCTTGCCGGGGAGAAAGCTACCAATGGTTCCTATGTTGTAGTATGTGAGGCAAACAATAGAATGTTGGAACGAAAAACACAATGCGGAAGGAAGAAAACCAAAAATGGTCCTAACAAAAAAATATAACGAGATGTTGGTGGTAAATAAGCAATTGTTAAATAATATGAAGGTTAGTACAATAAATTATGATTTATTAATATGTTGTTACATATAAAAAAATGATACTGCTGATTTAATATTTTTTATATCTTTTTTAAGGTATAGGCATCAACAGAACATCTTCATACCGTTATAGACGGTGCAAAAAGATTCACAATTTGTCTAAATACACGGATGTGTAGTTGTGAAAGGTTTCAATATGACGAAATGCTATGTAGTCGCACTGTAACTGCTACTGAATATAGAACAAGTACATCGAGTCATTCTGCTCAGTCTACTATAGTACCAAGAACTTTAAGGACACTTACGCCATATCAATCGAACCACTCCTTTGTGAAAGCACATAAGTGATTTCGATTCATGTCACAGAGGAATTAGTGCTGCCACCCACTACAAGGAAAAGGCCTGGGAGGCCATTATTCAAAGACAGAAAAAAAAAGATTCAATGAAATAAAATATTAAAAGTCAAAGATGCAAATAATTTAACTGTTGCGGAAGGATAAAAGAAGATGAATTGTCCTAAAATGACAGATTTGGAATGACTGTGCTTATTTTTATAACATATGTGGGTTGAGGTTTTAGTGCTTGATTTATGAATTGACAATTATGAAATTTAATTTTATGATATGTTATGATTTTAGTGTTGTTTGTAAAAAGTACTGTGTTAATCCTTTTATTATGGTATGAAGCACCCTTATAAACTTTCAGTTATGGTAACATTGCGCGCATTTATTGGTGTATAGTTTTTTTTAGATGGCATTGTTGCAGATACGTTATTTATGATTTTTTTCTTTGGTTAAACATCAACAGATAGGATGAAAAAAATATATATATAATTAAATCGTACAATGAGATGGTCGAAATTATGTGCATGTTAAAAATGGTAATATAGCACATACTTTGGTCTATATGCATAAGTATGAAATAGCAATAATATTGTTGAAAGAAGAATTTATATATATTTCTTGCAAAGTCAAAAATATAGTGTATGTTACATTTAACTGAAATGATTTTTAGTTGAAAATTTAAAATGTTAATAAAATAATAATTAAGTGAATTGAAACAGCGCAAATAAAAAAAGTTTATTCAAAATGCAGTTTGTTGGTATGCCAAAAATTAATTAGTAACTGTAACAATTAAGAAAGTGAGAATGATAACAGAAGAAACGAATATTTATAACAAAACTTATATTGCGCATATAAAAATCATAATGTTATCGCCGAGTTGATAAACAAGTAAACACAGAAAAGAGTTCTAAGAACATTCAAGATCCATGGATAGCAAAAGAAACATACTGTACACCCAAAAAACAGAACTCTTTCCAACAAAATATTTTTAAGACTTCCTTCTAGGAACATACTTAGATGTCAGCATGCTTTTACTCTCTCCAACATGCACAAGATCAATTGTAGGACCACCAAGCTTGCTAACTATCCTTTCAATCACCTCGTTAATTACACCAAAATTAATTTTTTTATTGGCATAGTCCTATAATAATGTCTCATATCTTAGACGACAAAAAGTTGGGTCAAATATTTCACTTTCAATCTCAACATAGTCATACAAAAAAAAACAAGAAAAGAGAAATATAACCAAGGAAATAGTACTTACTTGGAATCTTTAACTTGTTGGGAAATGTTATCACAGAAAATAAAGATGAGGCTGTCGAAAATGCGTAATCAGCATAGTGCAACGAGTTTTTCTAGTCAATACCATCTCTTTTTCTATAAAATCCAGTACTAATCAAAAATAAGAAAATAATGACAGTCAACTTGCACACCAACTGTTTGATCGCAGAATTGTGCGCAGCCCCAATTTCGCTAAGTAAATCAAACACAAACAAGCACCGACATTGTATAGAAAAAACTACCAACACCCAATGACATTTGGAGGGGACATGAATAGGGATACAAATATAATTCACTTTATCCCATGGCATATTTGTCAAAATCTTGAAACCCCTTATATATTCTGCAACAATGTGATCCTAGGTAATCAATGTGCAATCCCTATTATTCCTAACCCAAAAATTATAGATTTGTTCAACCCAATTCATGAAAAAAATATATGTTGTCGTAATTATATTTTGTATGACATTACTATACTTGTATTTCTTACGCAAATAGTACATAATAACATTCACATACTATATCATAAGGTAAAGTATGTGGGAATAAATATCTTGTTAATCAAAGATATTAAATAAATATGGACAAATATATAATGCAAGCAGTAGATAATTTGTTAATAAGAATGTACACCAAAAAAGGCCAAAAATAGATGATGTTAATGGACTTGTTGAGGACTGGCCAATAGAATTAAATAAGCAGAATAAGACAAACCGACAACACTAACTTTCAAAGGAGATAATCCCACATACCCAAAAATGTTAACCGCATAAAAACTTATGAAGGTTAAACTTTATATATTTCAACAAGACAAACCAAAAACAAAACCAGCGAACATATTCATCGAAAACAACGAACCGTTAAGATAAAAAACACTTAATAAATACAGAAATTCTTAAAATAAATTTATCGAGTAAATTCAACGTTGTCCAGTAGAGACCATATCATAGAATCAATCCTTCAACCTAACTTTCTGGACCCTAAAATCAAATGAAGGACTTATTTTGTTCGATGAAGCTGTAAAATCTCTAGCTTTCCTAAAAAATTAAAAAGGCAAACAACATAAATTTTTAAGTAAATAATGTAATGAACTATATTAAATAAATAAAAAAATTTGCACAAACCTACCACACGTTTTTGATAATTTATCAGAAATTCACTTCGTAAAAGATTCAAGTAACACCGAATCAACTTCAAAATCATTATAACCAATGAAAAGATGTTTGACCCCAAATATAATCGACAATTTATCTAATTTAAATGCAGAACTATTTAAGTCAGTATTGGGTGATTTGTGAAACTAGTCATGCTGATTTATTCGAGCCCGTTATGTTGGTGTCACATAAGCCAATCTGTTTTCCAAAGCAACAATCTGACACTTTCTAAAAACAGGCAATTCAAAGCCATCCAGCGTGGGACTCTTATGTAGGGATTTGGTTATTTCAACTGGGACTTTGAATGGGGTTTAAAAAAGTCGCTTATGCAGACATAATTAAACTAACATATAAAAATATCAAACTTTTTTAACCATGGAGGAGTACAATAAACACATTAACAAGATGGAAAACTGATAAAAGATTATCATTTAATATATAAACTGCTACACCAACAATTGGACTCAGAAAACAAAATATATCTACAATAAAGGTATATAGACATTGACATTGTGCCGTACTGATGAAATTATCATAAAATATACCAAACAAAGAACATGTTCCAAAGCCATGGTATTAGAAAAAATCAAACAACGCTAAGCAAACTCAGAATAATAACCCAAATGGTTATGATAAGGGCATAAAATCATTAAGAGCAAGACTAACTAATAAGCTATCACGCCCCACCCTAGGGTCGTGACCAGTGTCCGATAGGGACACCTAGACACATGCTAACCTTAAATTCTCAATGAAATCGACCTGGAAATCTACCGAAATTTCGGCAGAGTTTTCTCTGTTTTATTAACTAACTGCACCTGCAAAGAAAATCCAGCAGCAACCCAGACAACAATGCAAATATATATCCATTTATACATATACATAAATGCAGGCCGACAAGGTCTCCGCTGCGGTCCTATCGCCTAATAATCATGACATACATAGAGTATTGCGGTCTCGCCGCCTAATCAGGTATCAAATACATATAATAGACCATGTGCTCAATATATCTCACATACCTACTACCCACTTATATCCACAGACCTCTATACATAGATGCCAAACAGTATGTGTATATATATACATGACCCAAACACAAAACATGCAAACATGAGAAGATACCAAAAGCTGGCTCCTGAAACAAAAAGGGCATTGCAGCTGAAACAGGAGATCCTAGGCCAAAGGGTCTCGCACCTGTTCGTTGGTACCTGCGGGCATGAACGCAGCCCCCCTCCCCCCCGAAGGAAGGGGTCAGTACGAGAGACGTACCGAGTATGCAAAA
>JAOTQJ010056922.1:0-14056 GCA_025642045.1 Solanum sejunctum
AAATGTGGTGCACAACACATCAATAAACAAGATTATACATAGACATGGCTTTGTAGACTCCCTAGGATGACTCACTCTGATACCACTGCTGTCATGCCCAATGTCCCATTAGGGCAGACTGGCACCCATTGCTGGTAAGGCCTGAGAGAATCAACCTGTATCTATGTGCTTTCTTTATATATTATAAGGTGTTTCTACATTTGACATGCCGTTAAGAAAATAAACAGTGATAACAAGCCAAAAGCAAATGCATATGACTAGGTCGTTAAGGCTACGGTGGTTAATGTACGAGACATGACCACACTTTAATTTACATAGTCTACAAACCTCTAGATAAGGAAAGGTATCTGGTACATATGGGATAGGCCCCGCCTCGATTAACTATACAATACAAACATATAAGCTCTAGACACAAACAAAGCCTCGAAGCAACCTAGAGCTTGGTATTAGCAATGGATGTCCTGTACTACTACTGGGGAGATCTACTAGAACTTGTACCTACAATATGAAATGCAGGTACCCTATAAGGGAAGTTAATATGAGATAATGTGCTGAATATGTAAGGCAGGAACTACTGTATATGAAGTAACAACTCAAATGAAACTATGCACTAGTGTAGGATAAGAGACTACCTTTGGTTATATTTTGTGATCATGTACTTTATGTTCTTTATATTACTTTACCTTTACTATATAATATGTACACAACATGTAATATAAATAACCAGCTTATAAGTGGTAAAATTGTATCGGGATCGTCCCTGGATAGGTTCTTCCTTAACTTCTCGGGCTACCACCCGTGATAGGATCGTCCCTGGCTAGGTGATTCTTTCACCCGTCGGGTTACCACCCATCAATAAACAGTATACTTTATCTTTCAATTACCTTTGAGATGATTCTTTTAGTGGTCAAAATATTGGATCTGTAGGACTGTAGATATAACATGTGACATGTAGATAATCATACAAGACAATATGACAATGAAAAAAGTAGGTTACATAAATAATGAAATACGTAGGAGATGAAATAACTCGTGAACTTTATTTGGAAAAAAGAACCCATGTAACTTGGTATCTATGTATGTATGCAGATTTGAAGATGACTATGTATGGGAACATATGAACATGTCTAAGAGTAGAGTCACGGTTAATAGTTGTGCCAGAATTACAAGTACCTTTATATGCCAAGGAGGGATCTATGCTTCATGCCAAATAATACGGAATAAAGTAGCCTTACATACCTTGTTGTATGACCTTGTTACTACCTCTAGATAACCTTCCCGTTCTCCAAATATTTATCTACAACATAATAGGTGATAAAACTAGCATTAATAGCCAATAGATACACCTTGGCAGCCTAATCACATAAAAAAACAACACACGGGCAGCAAGCGGGTATTTATAAACCCAAGCGTATTCTTTCAACCTTTTCGCCCCTAATTGTATTTTCTAATACTCATTATCAAATAAAAATCATGTGCAACCTTTTGTATTGCCATAACAGTCTTACAATAACCCACAAAGCACAACACATAAGAATTCTACACAATCTACAAATGGACAGCATAACATTATGCCCCTTACCCCATTTTGACGTCGACAATTCCAAACCCATTCCAACTTTAACCGAACTGTTCTCAACATATGTATACATAACAATAGCCTTTATATAGTGTCAAAACAGTAATAGATCTGTCATTAACGACGTGAGGAAATAGCCTTCCATCCAACAACCCACAAATTCATAATAAGAACACAATTGCGATATCATATAAGCACTCACTTTTGTGGACTGTAAAAGTGGGGAAACAGCCTGGTTATATTACTATAAAACCAACCTTTGTTAAATACATAAGTATTACTTCATAATACAACCAACCAAGAAGATAAAAGTCTCTTAATTAATAAGAAAGTGTACAACAATCCTTAGAATGCAAGCTGTCCAAAATTTCCAGCACAACATACTAGCATACACTTCTTGTTTTTCATGAACAAATCATACTAAATACACAATTATGATCACTTAACTTTGCTTTGAAGATTCCGGTTTCCTTCAAGAACCCTAGAGGGTTGTGCTAGCTACTTTGTAAAGTGAAATAAAGAGAGAAAGAAAAGTCTTTAGGAAGCTGAAATGTTTCTCCAAAGTGAAATGACTTACGGGCTATTTTGAGCCCTTTATAAAGGGTCTTTTGGCCAATTTACTCTTGGAATTTTGACCACCTAATACCACATATTATTAATCTAGTTCTGCAGAAGCTTGTACCTTACACTTGGGCTTAATTGGGTCTCAAAGTTGATGGGCTTGGGCTGACCATTTTCCAACTTTCTCTTCACTTAGTTTGGGCCCAATAAGCCAAGTGGGTTGTCATGTACTTGGGACCTTTTTATATTCTTATTCGGCTGAAATAAAGTCCATTTATGATAGTAAAACACAGGCTAAAGTTACACCCTTAAGACAGACGTTATTCATAATCGAACTTAGTCAAATTCGACGTCGAACCTCGTCTTCGTTTAGCTAGCAAATTTAATCTAAGGAAGTAGGTGACTCACCTACTAGCTTCTTAAATCCTACAAGCACCTCAATTCTCTTACTTTATTTAATATCGTGATCTCCTCAATTTGATGCAAAGCATGTATACACTCGACCTTCTTAAGCATTAGACGCACATAGCCCCTTATAAGAAGAAATTAGAGCACTTTTAAAAATGGGTGCTAATTTGACCAAACCATTATGATGTTTGATTTGCATTGTACTAGTATTGTAAGATGTGGAGTGTTACAATTATTAACCCATATCAACACCTATGAACTTTCTAGCAACTATATACCCAACCAAGAGAATAGACACCAAAGATCCCCACAACCACTTGGGCACACAAGAAGGCCCCACCATCAACCAAAAGAATAGATAAGAAATAATGAAACTCATATCCATCAAAAATCAAAATCTTCTACTTAAATTCCTTCGCCTTCCTCCTTTAAGTGGCATGATCAACTAAAAGAGCAAAGAACATTCCTCAGAGGGGAAAGCCCTATCTCGCTTCTAAAGCACGACATAGACTATGAAGAAGGAAAGTATTTCCTAAAATGTCTCATAGCCTCATACTCATAGTTATGGTACACAACACAACCATGAATAAGAATCTAATTGAGTGTGATGGACTTCGAGGATCTATCAACCTAGTGCTCTGATACCATCATTGTCACGACCCAAGCTTAGGTCCTAGACGTGACCGACGAATGGGGAACCCAAAGGAACCCCATATAAGCCTCATAGCATATCACTACACATCCTTGGTTGCCAAAGCAATTAAATGACATTTGAAGAATGAAAATAAGAAAAAAAGGGACTACAAGAGAACTTGTCATAACATAGAGTCAAGAGATAATAAAGTCAACTCATAGCATAAATATATAGCTTTATCCAACAACACCTCTATTATATAGATAATGGCAAGGGCCAAGACATATAATCGGGGTTACCCTCATAGTCATACGTATACAATAAAGTTAAGAAAATCTTAACACATAGTGTAAGAGGATAGTCCTTGCCCGCGAATGGAGTATTCACCAAGAGCTAACTTTAATAATCCATCTAGCCACAAGAAGAAACAATAGGAGCTTCAGTCCCTACATGGTGATATCATATAGGCAAGAGTATGCATTAAAACACTTTGAATGTACTAAGTATGTGGGATACAATGCAACAAACAACAAGCTTTATAATCAAAATGCATACATTAGACAATAGGCATAGTATAGCTATATGGCATGTATGATCGATGCATAAGTAAAATATGCTAGGATAAATTATGCTTATATAAGATATCATACATGTAAAAGAGAGAAAGTAATCTACTGCCCAACTGTAAGGCACACCATTCCTTAAACGGTAATTGAGGCTTGATATCCCCTCAACAAAGCATACGAGGCTTGACACCCCCTCGACAAGGTAATTGAGACTTGGCAACCTCTCAACAAGGTAGTTGAGCCTTCGTACCACTACAATAAGGCAATCGAGGCTTGACACCCCCTCATCAAGGTGATTGAGACTTGGCACCCTCTCAACAAGGCATCCGAGGCTTAATACCTCCTCGACAAAGTGATTGAGACTTGGCACCCTATCAACAAGGTGGTTGAGTGAAATGACCCCAAAAAGTTCCCAAAAACGTGCCTCAAAATGACCAAAAATTTTGATTTATTTATATCTAAAAATCCATTTGGTTTTTTAAAAATCTAACTTCATATTCTTATTTAGGGGGTCCAAATTAGGGTGATAAGGGTCTAATCTCAATTTTAAAGTGAAGAAATTAATTTATGAAATTGCACATGGTGCAATTTCCAAAGATCTTTTTGTGTCATGGAGCAGTGTAATTGGTGTTTCCGCGTTGCCTCTGCGACACAGAGATATGTATCTGGTAACCCGCTCAATATTTTTTCTACGTTTTGGGCCCGAATTTTCCAAGCATGTTTTCACTTATACTTAGAATTATTTTACTCTTATATCACTCTAAACGTTTTCCAAAATCCATTCCCACACTCAGTCTTATTTTACTCTCAAAAACCAAATCCAAAAACCCTCATCCAGATTTAAGGATTCTCTTCAAGCTTCAAGACTCCATTGTCAGCCTTCACCAAGAACTTCTCCAAAGCTAAGATATATGGTGTTGAACTATTGGGTCCTTTCACCCATGGTACCTAAACCCTCTTTTACTTAATATTGTATAATTTAAAGTTGATTTTACATGTGTGTCTTGAATATTAAGAAATTTACTGTACAGTGGTTTTAATACATGAAAGTATGGTTGTTTTAGCATGTTTTGAGTTTCAAATCTTGGCTCTAATGTTGGATTTAATTAGGGGTTTTGATATGAATGTCTTGTGGGTATTGCAAGGTGTTGATTAAAGGTTTTACAATTGATTTTTCTATATGATTTCATCTCTAAATTTCATGCCCTTTTACCCCCATTACATAACCCTAAGGTGTTTGATAAAAAGTCTGGTTATGGTATCTTGAGGAATTGAAGGTCTAAAGCATGAGATATAATATGAATGATATTATGATAATTATCTAATGATGAAATGATGATGAAATTAGCTTATGGACGTGATTAATCTTATATGAGGTATTGCATTAGAGTTTAGGATGAATCCTATATAAAGTATTGCGTAGACCATGCCCAACCTAGGGGAAAAGAGTCGAGTAACCTGATAGGGGTTTATACTCATTCACTAGGGTGATGGTTATGATCATCACTAACTGGATGGGGGCTTTATTCTCATTCACTAGGTTGATGGGTGCGATCATCACTAACCAAAATGAGGGGTTTATTTCTCATTCCTTAGGGTGATGGGTGCGATCATCACCAACCTACCGAGGGGTTTATACCTAGGAGAGCGAACTTGGTATTATTATTCACATATGATATTACATATGATCATGATATACTTAAGCATGATTTACTTATGCATTGATCATAGATGTCATATTGCTATATTATGTCTATTGCCTATCGTCTTGCATTTTGGATTATGATACCTATCTATTGTTATATTACATCCCACATACTTAGTACATTCAGATGTACTAATACATACTCTTGCCTATATGACATCACCATGTAGGAACCAATGCCCATGTTGATCATCCTCTTCCACATGTTTAGACGGTGCTACTCCAAGCTTGTGGCGAGTCCTCCATTTTGAGGACTTTGTTTGTGACTTTGCCCTATCATCTATGTGTTGACCCACTACCTTATGTTATATTTAACTATGAGGGTGAGCCCAGTTACCTTGTCTTGGCTCCCGCTCTATATATGTTTTAGAGGTGTATGTTAGACAAGGTGTGTACTATGTATGAGCTTGACTTTTGACTTTTAACTTTGATGTTTATGCAAGTTTCCCTTAGTCCCATTGCCCTTACTTAATTCAATATGTCTTTTTTTATCGCTTCTACAAACAAGGATGTGTGATGATATGCTTAGAGCCTTTTTTGGGGTCCTTTTTAGTACCTCTTTCGTCGTGTCACATCTAGACCCTAGGCTTGGGTATTGACCAACTTGGTACAAGAGCACTAGGTTGATAGATCCTCTGAATCCAACACACCATATCTATTAGAGTCCTATTCATGGTTATGAAGCTCACCATAACTATGGATAGAAGGCTACGAATCATTTTAGGAAATGTTTTCCTTCTTCATGTCATAACTCATGCTATAGAGTTGTGATAAGTATTCCCCGCTAATGATTATTCTTTGTGATACTAGATTACGCCGAACACTAGAGGAAGGCAGGCTCGAACTCTCGAGGAGCAACCTACCAATGGTGAGCTCTTGGATGCCCTTACTATGCTTGCCTAAGTGGTGGACAATCAAGTTCAGCAAGGGGCCCAACCTCCTTATGCTACTACCCGGGGAGCTAGAGCAAGGGATTTCATAAGGATGAATCCTCCAGTTTTCCAAGGGTTAAAGATGGATGAAGATCCATAAGAGTTTATTGATAAAATCTACAAAATCTTATCTATTATGGGTGTGGGGCAAAATAAGAAGGTGGAGTTGGCTGCATACCAACTCAAAGGGATGGCTCAAATTTGGTTTGACCAATAGAGATGTGAGAAAGGTAATGCCATGTGGTGCTTTGGGAGGAATTCAAGTTGGCCTTCATTAATTGACTCTTCCCTCTTGAGCTTAGGGAAGCGAAGTTAGTTGAATTTATGAACTTGAAGCAAGGTGGTGTGAGTGTGAGGAAGTATACCCTCAAATTTAACCAACTCTCAAAGTATGCTCCTCACTTGATGGCCGATGCGAGGCCAAGAATGAATAAGTTTTTTATGGGGGTCTTCGATTTGGTGACATAGACTTGTCTCAATTGATGACATATGCTGAGCAAATAGAAGAAGAAAAGTTGTGAAAGAGGAGGGGCCATGAGGCCAAGAGAGCCTACCTTGAGGTCAAGTTCCAAAGAGGTGCTAGATTTCAAGGCCCGAGGCCTCCTCATGCTATTACTAGGGGGTTTGCCATTGACTTCCCTAGGCCTCAAGGTAATGTAAGTGGTATGGCTTCCATTGATGTGTGTCTTAGGTGTGGAGAGGGTCATAAGCTTACATGTCTAAAGCATACCAATACATGTTTTGATTGTGGGGAGCTTGGTCACAAGAGGGTTGATTGTCCAAGAAAACATGGCAAGGTTCGAGGTGCAAACGCAGTCCCATTGGGTAGAGGTGGTCCTCAAGGTGGTTCCCCAAGGCTGCCATCCCATTGGGTAGAGGTGGTCCTCAAGGTGGTGCTCCAAGGCACAATCGATTTTATGCTCTACATGGGAGTCAAAGGGTTAGTGAGGCCCCCAATGTTGTTACCGGTATATTGAAAATTTTTGATCTTGATGCATATGCTTTGATTAATCTGGGTGCCACCCTTTCCTTTGTTACCCCTTCATTTCTAAAAGGTTCCATGTTGAGTCGGAGTTGTTTTATAAGTCATATAAAGTGTCTACTCCTATTGGTGCATCCATTATTGCTAGGAGGGTGTATAGGAATTGTTCGATTTTCATATTACATAAAATTCTACCTTGTGATCTTGTTTAATTAGACATGAGTGATTTTGATGTTAATCTTGGGATGGATTGGTTGCATGCATACTATGCTTCTATTGATTGTAGAACCCATTGTGTCAAGTTTCAATTTCCTAATAAACACATCCTTGAGTGGTAAAATAATGATGTGGTAGTGAGGGATAGGTTCATCTCATGCATTAAAGCACATAGGTTGATTTCCAAGGGATCTTTGTATCATCTTGTGAGAGTCAAGGATATGGAGTCCAAAATTCCTTCTATTAAGTTGGTTCCAATTGTGAATTAGTTTCTTGATGTCTTTCCAAATGACCTTCCCGGTGTCCATCCTGAAAGGGAGATAGATCTTGGTATATATCTCCTTCCCAACACCCAACCTATCTCCATTCCACCTTACTGTATGGCCCCAACGGAGTTGAAGGAGTTAAAGGATCAATTGAAGGATTTGTTAGAGAAGGAGTTTGTAAGACCTAGCCAATCCCTTTGGGGTGCACCGGTATTATTTGTAAAGAAGAAAGATGGGTCACTTACAATATGCATTGACTACCGGCAACTCAATAGGGTCACTATAAAGAATAGATATCCTCTTCCAAGCATTGATGAATTGTTTGACCAATTGCAAGGGGCTAGCTTTTTCTCTAAGATTGATCTTTGGTCCAGATAGCATCAAGTGAGGGTGAGGGAGTGTGATATTCCCAAGATGGCCTTCTGGACTAGATATGGGTATTATGAATTTGTTGTGATGTCCTTTGGGTTAACTAATGCACCGGCTATTTTCATGGACCTAAGAATAGAGTCTTCAAGCCCTACCTTAATTCCTTTATGGTGGTCTTCATTGATGATACTTTGTTCTATTCTCATAGTAGGGAAGAGCATATAGGTCATTTTAGGGTTGTGTTGCAAAGGTTAAGGGAGGATAGATTGTATACTAAATATTATAAGTGTGAATTTTAGTTGAAGAAGGTTACATTCATGGGTCATGTAGTGTCGGGGGATAACATAAAAGTGGATCCTAAGAAAACTGATGTGATTAGGAATTGGCCTAGACCATTGACCCTATCGGGTATTAGGAGTTTCTTGGACCTTGCTGGTTACTATAGAAGGTATGTGAATGGGTTCTCCTCCATTTCTTCTCGTATGAAAATATTGACTCAAAACAAGGTGATATTTGTGTGGATCGATGAATGTGAGAAAAACTTCCAAACATTGAAAGATAAACTTGTGACCGCTCCTATATTATCTCTATCGGATGGGCTTGAGTTTTTTGTTATATATTGTGATGCATGAAAAGTTAGTTTGGGTCATTTACTAATGCAAAATGGTAAGCCATAGCCTATGTTTCTAGGCAACTCAAGGTACATGAAAAGAACTACCCTATTCATGATCTTGAATTGGTCGTCATGATGTTTGCATTAAATATTTGGTGGCATTATTTGTATGGGGTGCATGTTGATGTCTTCACTAATCATAAGATCCTTCAATATTTCTTCACACAAAAAGATCTTAACTTGAGAAAAAGAAGATGGCTAGAACTCCTTAAGGACTGTAACGTGAGTGTGCAGTATCATTCGGGTAAGGCTAATTTTGTGGAAGATGCTTTGAATTAGGTGTCAATATGTAGCCTAGCTCATCTGGATAGTGGTGATAGCGAGATGGCTAGGGAGGTGCATAGTTTGGCTAGATTAGGGGTAAGGTTGAAGGATGCGGATGATGGTGTTTTTATTGTTGATGGTTCTAAATCTTTCTTGATTGATGAGGTGATAGTTAAACAAGATCGAGACTCCTCCTTGTTTGGGTTAAGGACCATGGTGAGAGAGGGCAAGAGAGAGGTTTTCTCGCAAGGGAGAGATAGGGCCCTTAGACACCAAGGTAGATTGTGTGTGTCATGTATTGATGGTTTGACGGAGAGAATTCTTCATGAATCCCATAATTTGTCTTATTCCATCCATCTCGGCTCCACCAAAATGTAGGGAAATGTTTTGGTGAGGAGGTATATAGGGAGATATTGTCAAATTTGTTTTTGGTTGCCATAGTTGTCGACAAGTCAAAGTCGAACACCAAAGGTCAGGTGGCCTAACCCAAGATATAGAGATTCTTACTTGGAAATGAGAGGTGATTAACGTGGACTTTGTGGTTAGGTTGCCTAAGACTAGAAAAGGTTTTGATTCCATATGGGTGGTGGTTGATAGGATTACGAAATCGACTCACTTTCTATCGGTCAAGACTACATATAGGGCTGAGAAGTATGCAAGGTTGTACATCCATGAGCTAGCAAGGTTACATGGGGTTCCCTTATCTATTATATCAGATTGTGGTGCATAATTTACTTCATACTTTTGGAGATCTTTTCAAAGGGGTCTTGGAACCAAAGTTCACCTTAGTACGACCTTTCACCCTCAAACAGATGGCCAAGCCAAAAAGACAATTCAAACACTTAAAGATATGCTTAGGGCTTGTTTCTTGGATCTTAAAGGTAGTTGGGATGACCATCTTCCATTGATTGATTTTGCCTACACCGATAGCTACCATCTAGCAGCGACATGGCTCCTTTTGAGGCACTTTATAGAAGACGTTGTAGATCACCAGTGGGTTATTTTAAGGTTGGAGAGGTGGTTTTATTGGGGTCAGATCTGGTTATGGATGCTATTGAGAAGTTTAATCTGATATACTTAAAAGAGACCTAGAATTCCAAGTGGATGATTGGGTCTATTTGAAGGTTTCTCCAATGAAAGTTGTGGTTTGGTTTGGCAAAAAGGTGAAGTTGAGTCCAAGGTATGTTGGTCCTTATAATGTGATAAAAATTGTTGGCAAGGTAGCCTATGAGTTGAAGTTGCTTGGTGAAATGAATTTTGTACATTTGGTATTCCCTGTCTCTATGTTGAGAAAACATGTTAGTGATCCTAATGCCATTGTGCCTCTAGATGTTGTGGGTGTTGTTGAGGACAACTTAACTTAATGAGGAGGTGTTGGTTCAGATCTTGGATAGGCAAGTAAAGAGATTGAGAAACAAGGAGGTAGCATCCGTTAAGGTCCTTTAGAAGAACCAACAAGTCAAAAGAGCTACTTGGGAGACCGAAGAGGACATGCAAAAGTAGTACTCTTATCTCTTCCACTCCACTGAAGCCTAAGTTACTACTCCCAACTTCCATATGTGACTTCAATCCTTACATTTCAGCCCCTAAGTCATTCAAATGCATTCATGTTTAAGTTGGTAAACTTATGATGATTTTACACTTATGTTGAGAATTTGAAAATGATGTTTTACATGTTATATTGCATTCTTGTTGGGGCTGATTTTTTCATTATCACTCTTGTCTTGTATGACTCTTCTACATTCGGGAACAAATGTTTCTAAAGGGGAGATATTTAAATGACCACAAAAAGTGCCAAAAAACATGCCTCGGAATGCCCAAAAATTTGATTTCTTTATATCTAAAAATTTATTTGTTTTTTTGAAAATCCAACTTCATATTCTTGTTCAAGGGGTCCAAATTAGTGTGACAAGAATCTAACTGTCACTTCCCAAAGTCCTGTTAGGGCGGACTGGCACCCGTCAGCAATAAGGCTCAGGAGAACCAACCTGTAACTATGCGCTTTCTATACATACTATAAGGGGTTTTTGTGTTTGACATGCCTTTAAGAAGACAAACAGTGATAACAAGCCAAAAGGGAGTGCATATGACTAGGCCATTGGGCCACAGTGTTTAAAGTATGAGATATGACCAAACTTTACTTTACATAGTCTACAAAGCCTCTAAATAGAGAAAAACATCTGATAAGGGTCAGGACAGGCCCTGCCTCAACAAACTGTGCAATTAAAACACGTAAGTTCTAGACATATACAAATCCCCAAAGCAACCTGGAGCTTGGTGACAATAGCTGAATATCCTATACTTCTACTGGGGAGATAAACTAGCACCTGTACCTGCAATATGAAATGCAGGTCCCCCATAAGAGATGTCAGTACGAGGTAATGTACTGAGTATGTAAGGCATGACATATTGTATATAAATTAATAACTCAAATGAAACTATGCATCTGTGGCATAATATGGACCACCCTTCGTTATACTATGGAATCTTGTACTTTATGTCCTTTATATTACTTTTTATCTTTGTTGTATAATTTGTGCACAGCTATAAAACAAAGGACCAACTGATCAATGGTAAAACTGTATCGGGTTCGTCCCTTGCTAGGTTATAGTCAACCCATCGGGATCCCCCCCTTTGATAGGATCGTCAATGGATAGGTTATACTCAAACCCTCGGGCTACCACCTATTAGAAACTGTATACTTTATCTTTCAATTACTTTTAAGATGATTCTTTTGCTGGCCATAATATTTGAGCTGTAGGACTGTATATGTATCACGTCACATGTGGATAATCACATAAGACAATATGACAATGAAAAGAGTACATTACACAAATGATAAAATGTGTATGAAATGGAACAACTCGTGAACGTTATTTCGTAACAAGAACTCATGTAACTTGGTATCCACACATGTATGCAATTTTGAAGGTGACTATGTATGGAATAATATGAACATGTGCAATATGGAGACATGATTAATAGTTGTGTCGGAGTTGGTGAATGCCTTTATGTACAAAGGAGATATCTATGTTTCATGCCAAGTGATACGAAATCAAGTAACCTTACATACCTCATTGTATGACCTTGTTACTACCTTAAGATAACCATCCCTTCCTCCAAATACTTATCTAAAAAATATAAGGTGATAAAACTACATTATTAGCCAATAGATATACCATGAAATCCCAATTACATAACAAAACAACACACGGGCAGCAAGCGGGTGATTATAGACCTGAACGTATTCCTTTAACTTTTCCATCAATAATTGTATTATTTAATAGACATTAGCATGTACACATTATGTACATCCTATTTTAATGCCATAAAAGTCTTACAATAGCCCACAAAGCACAGCACATTACAATTCCATACAATCTAAAAATGGACAGCATAACGTTACCTTCCTTCGCTACATTTCGACGTCGACAACCCCAAACCTAATCCAACTCTAACCAAAATTTTCCAGCAAAATTTACACATATAAACAGACTTGAACAATTCTAATAACAGTAACAAATCAATTATTAAGGATGTAAGTCAATGGCCTTCTTTCCAACAGCCCACAAGTTCATATTAAGCACACAATTGGGATATCATATAAGGACTCATTTTTGTGGACTGTAAAAGTGGTTAATCAGCCTTGTTACATTACTTTAGTACCAAAGTTTGTTAAATATGTAAGTATTAATTCATAATAAAGCCAACCAACAAGATAAAAAACTCTTAATTACCAAGAAAAAAGTACACAAGAATCCTTAGCATACAATCTGTCCGGAAATTCCAGCATATGTGTGATTAACTTGTCTCTTTGGTTTTGATAAACAAACCATATTGGGTGCATAAGTAGATTCACTTACCTTTAAACTCAAGGTTTATAGCTTCTTTAGGGACCCTTGTGAGGTTGTAAATATTGTCTTTCACCCCTTTAAACAAGAGCAAACAAATACCAAGAAGGCAGATTTGTTTCTTGTCTAAGTTGAAATGATTTTGTGTGATGGTTTTATCCCTTTTTAAAGGCCTATCTTAGCCACCTTACTCTTGGTTTTGACCATCTTAAACCACATAATAATAACCTGCTTATCCACCAGCTTGGCCCTTACACTTGGGCCTAATTGGGTATCCAAGTTGATAGGCTTGGGCTGCCTATTTCCTAACTTCCTTTCAACTTAGTTTTGGGCCCAATTTGTTAAGTGTGTTGTGATGTCTTTGGGCCCTTTCTATTATACTTCTTGGGATGAAAATGTAATCCATTTATGATACTAAAACGTGGGCTAAAGTTATACCCTTGATACGAACTTTATTTATAATAAAACTTGGACAAATTCGATGTCGAGCCTCATCTCCTTTTAGATAGCAAATTTAAGCTAAGGAAGTAGGTGACTCACCCGTAAGGTTACTAAGTCCTACAAGCACCTCAAGTCTCTTACTTCATTTAAGGCCGTAATGTACTCAATCTGACACAAAATATGTATATACTTGACCCACTTAAGCGTTAGACGCACATATAGCCCAATAACACAAGATTCAAGCACTTTTAAAAATTAGCGCTAATTCGACCAAATCGTGTCATGTTTCCTTGGAATTGTACTAGTATTGTAAGGTGTGGGACGTTACATCCTCCCTACCTTAGGAACATTCATCCTCGAATGTTAGCATAATTGGATAGCTTAACCAAGTTTAAACTTGTACTTACATAAACGTTTGACAACATATTAAGTATTCAATCACATGTACCATGACCTGAAGGGAAAGTTTTGGTAGGAAGGCATGAAAAAGGACCTTGCAGAATTTGTGGCTCAATATCCAAATTTCCAACACGTGAAAGTAGAACACCAAAAGCCAGGAGGTTATATGTAGTGTATAGAGCTTCCAACATGGAAGTGGGATATGATTAA
>JAOTQJ010056942.1:0-14055 GCA_025642045.1 Solanum sejunctum
ACATTTAGTGATGGAGGTATGAAAGAACTGACACCTGAGATAGAGCGGGAGGGGGAGGGGAGCAGGAGCGGGAGGGGGGAAGTGGTAGCAGCATATAGGGGTTGTGTTTCATCATTATCAAAAATATCTTCATCTTCATTAATTTCAAAATCATCTTCCGGTAAATTTTCACTAAAACCAAATCTTTGTTGTAGAAAGTCATGATTTAATTGCGTGTTAGAATCGATATCATAATAAATATCATTAACATGTGTAAAATCATCCGTATTTAAAAGAATTTGGCAGTTATCTAGTTGATTTAGAAGAACTACCAACTACTTTTTTACCGGTTAAAGATTTTGCAATTCCACCAATTTTTTTCCTTTTCCTTTTCCATCAGAATCCATTTTTAATTAAATGATAATATAAACTTATGAATAATACAAGACGCAATACACAAATTTGACCCTAAGCTTGGAGCAAAATTTTAAGTTAGAACTCCAACTTTCAAAGTGTACAAATAGGCATTCCAACTTGCCCATTCCTGAACATTTAAACACAAGGTCCAAGTTGCCTAAACGTGTGAGTTACAATCGAGATGATGTGTTTTTTTCGTCCAATGCTACGACGCCACGTTCGTCCATGCAAGCATAACCTTTACATGTCGCAGCCGAATTTACAAGTAATATACTTAAAAAAATAAAAAAAATAATAATATAAAAGGGGCAAAACACGTTAATCCTTCAATTTGCCCCTTTTTAGTTAACACAAAACCCTAATTTATACGACTATTTCGACTAGAAGTGACAAAATCAGTGAAGATTCATTGTAGGAAATTATCAAATTTTGTATTTTTTGTTGTTGCCGTCCTTCGATTTAGTCAGGTATGTTAGATTTTTTTATTTTTAAAGTTTAATTTTTGGTAGACGTTTTTGAAGTTTGTTGTTGTAATCTCACTTTTCTTCTACAGTTATGGGTCATCTTATTTGTCACCATGGTGGTCGCTTCTATAGAAGTAGGTATGTTTCGAAGTCTGAAAAATATGTCTTTTCCATAGACAAGGATCACTTCTCTTTGACGGAATTGAAATCATATGCAAAAGATATTGGATATGATGAAGTTGAGGAATTTTTTACTAAAGATCTTATTACCCATAGATTTGTCAATTTACAAAGTGACAACCAACTGTATAATTGCATTAAAGATTTATGGAGTGGGTCGACTTTCAATATATTCCTGAAGCACGTGCATGTGGGAAAGGTAGGGCCTACAACTCAATTGGGACCATTGTATGGTTCAAAAGTTAATGTAGAGACAGAGATAGTGTCTAGGGTTTCTTATTTAGATGATGATATTGATGAGTTAGGTGAAATTGAACAATCTTTAGAGGAAGAAACTAGTGATTCTGTTGACTATGAAGAGGATGACGTAGATGTTGTACCAGATCAAGATGATCGTGAAGTCGATAAAGAATTGAGAACTTTGAGGGAGAAACAAAGAGAACAAAAAAAAACGTGAGGCTAGAGAGGGAAAGACAAAGTCTAAGGACAAATCCAAACAGGCAGAAGTTGAGCTTCGAGAGGCTGGGATAGATAAAGGTTTTGAGGGTGTTTTCACCAATAAGGCAGCCAAATATCAAGGTAAATTAGGAGGTAATGAAGAGTTTATTGCTTCATCAGATGAACGTAGTGAAAACAGTGATGAAGAACTCGATGTTTTAGCACAACAAGGTATGGATCTACCTTCAAGAAGAAAAAGCAACAAATTAAGGTATGATCCTTCTTCCACCATATCATTCTTTGAATTGGTATGATTTTTGAGAGTGCAATTCAGTTTAGAAGGGTTGTTCCTGATTATGCTGTGCAAAATAAAGTTCAATTAAAGATTAAACCCAATGAACGTTATAGATTTAGGGGTGAGATGTCAAGAAAACTATAAATGGGAAGTGTTTTCTAGTTTGGATAAAGATACAAGGGATTTTTGTGTGAAAAAATACTATCCTGCTCATAGGTGTTTTACAAAGAACATGAACAAATTGTGCATAGCAAAGTATGTGAAAATGAAGATAAGGGATAGAATAATATCTCAACCTAACATTAGGGTTCATAAGCTTCAAGAAACAATAAAAAAAGAATGGGGATTAAAGTTGATAAGATCAATATGTTATAGGGCAAAACAAAAAGTAATTTTAAAGTTCATGGGTGATTAGAAGCTTGAGTTTTCAAGACTGTTTGACTATGCTGATATGATTAAGAGTTCAAATTCGAGAACTTCTTGTTGGGTGAAAACTGACAATGAAATAGTTCCTGGCAAGCACTTGTTTAAATACTTCTATATGTGATTTGCTGCATTGAAGAATGGATGGTTGGAAGGCTATAGAAAAATTATAGGCCTAGATGGTTGATTTTTGAAGGGTGCTTGCAAAGAAGAGCTATTAGTGGCTGTTGGAAGAAATGGAAACTAACAAATGTATCCAATAGCTTTGGCAGTGGTGGATCAAGAAACCAAACACTCTTGGAGTTGGTTTTTAAGATATCTGATTGAAGATTTGCATCTTGGTGATGGATATGGCATAACCATCATGTCTAATATGTAAAATGTATTTATTTCATCTCATCTCAGTTTCTGTTTCTATTTTTGTAAATTCAATATTCTGGCTTTCCGTACTTACAAGCTTGATGTATATTTTTAAACTCTTATATTTTTGCATTCTGGCTTCCTGTACTTACAAGCTTGAAGGAATTTCATCTCATCTCAGTATTTACAAGCTTGATGTATATTTTTTGAACCATTTGTACTCTTTTCTCTTTGTCTTATCTCTCTGAATTCTTTATTTCCATTGTTGAGTAGCCAAACACTGAATTCTGAATTGCTGAGTAGCCAAACATTGAGTATGTACTCTTTTGATTTCTGATTGACAGCAACACTGGCAAGTTTGTGCCTTTTATCTTATTTGCTATTCATGATCAAGGCTGAGTTTTGTTTCTTTCTTGTAGATCTCAACACTCAATATGCCTTTTATCTTCTATGCTATTTCATTAGATTGTATATTCTCATAAATAAGTAGTTATCTCATAACTAGATTGGCTTCCTGGCATGTTTGATGCTCCCGTTAACAATTTCTTCTGGATTTAATCCTAATCTGCACTTGTGTTACTGCGCTGCTAGAGACTTGAGTCAGTTGTTGCTGACTTACTTCCTTTTGCTGAAAGAAAAATGTGTGCAAGACATATTTGGGCAAACTAGCAAAAGAAATGGAGAGGTGAAGAGAGTAGAAAAGCATTTTGGAGGTGTGCCGAAGCTAGTTTTGAGGTAAAATTGAAAGATGAGTTTATATATTTGGAAAAGCTTAGTGATAGAATGTGTGAGTCTCTGCTTGTCTATAACAAAGAATTTTGGTATAGAGATTTATTTAGTGAAACATCCAAGTGTGATGTGGTGGAAGACAACATGTGTGAAATATTTAATTCATCGATTGTTAGTCCTAGGCACAAACCTGTGATTAGTATGCTTGAAGATATCAGACACAATATGATGGATAGGCATGGGGACATGATTAAGTTTGCAAGTACTTGGAGTAGTGATATTTCACCTATGGCAAGGCAAGTTTTGGAGAAAATTAAAGAATTTGGTAGGAAGCTAAGGGTGAATTGGAATCATGACATAGGATTTGAGATACAAGAAGGAGAATATAGATATGTAGTTGACATGGTTAGGCAGACTTGTACCTGTAGGTTGTGGCAGTTGAGGGGTATCCCTTGTCAACATGTAGTTTGTGCTTTATATCACATGGGTAAAGAACCATAAGATTATGTGGACCATTGGTACAAAAAAGATACATTCCTAAAAGCTTATAAGTACTTCTTAAAGCCTATAACCAATATGGTTATGTGGCCTGAAACCAACAACCCACCAATTGAGCCCCCTGAAGTAAAGCCATTTCCTAGAAGATCAGCCAGATGTAGAAGAAAATATAAAGATGAACTAAGAAAAAAAGAAGTGAGGGAAAGCATCAAAGAATAGGGTCAAAATGACATATTCCAAATGCCATCAAGTTGGGCATAATAAAAGAGGTTGTAAAGTGGTAGGAAACAACATTCCTATCTCATTTTATGATGTTTATTTAATCTAATATTTTTCCTTGATTAACATGCCACTCTACAACCTTGCAGTCTATTCCACATCTTTCACTACCCACGGGACAACCTTCACAGCCCACAGGATAGACTTTACAGTCCACTTCACACCAATTAAGCACTAAATATTCAACTGGACAACCTTCACGCTCCACTGCACAACAATCAAGCACTCAACATTCAACTTCTTTGTGTTTGATAACCTCAAAAATTACACGAAGTAAGAGGAAACAACCAATTGGTGCTACAAATTCAGCTGGAACAAAAAACTCAGCGACTATGGGATTTGGTATATACACTGATACATAATTCGGAAGACAAGTGATTAATGTAAGTATATTCTTTCATGATTCTTCTATATCTTTATTATCTGTCTTATTAAATTATATAAACTTATAATGCAGCCTGAAGAGCAAGTGAAAGAGTGATCTCAAGTTGGTCATTAAAGAATGCATCACAAATAAATGTTGACATTGGATTCAAACCACCTAGCTTGAAATGGAAAGGAAAGAATGCTATGACTTGAAACCAACTTCAACTAATGTTGCAGCGAAAAAAATTGCAAATCCAATCCAAGTGGGTTTCATAAGATTCAAAGAGTGTTGATTATGTGTTTTCATGGTGAAAAACAAGACAAAAATAATGATGTTGCTAAACAACTTATGTATTTTTAATTGCTTGCACAATTGCTTTAATACCATTATGGTACTTAAACTTTGTTAAGTTGATGCTTTTTGAAGTGATGTTGATCCATGTATAGCATATGCGCAAACTGTTTTGTGATATATATGCTTATTGAAGTATGACAAACTTGTTCAAAATTAAAGCTAAACATTTGTTAAGTTAAATTGATTTGCATTATTTTACTAGAGATAAATGTAGTCATCTCTCAAAAACAACTACATAACAATCAAATAATTTCGAAAAGCAAAATAATTCAAAAAATTAACATACTAACAAT
Source organism: Solanum sejunctum (assembly GCA_025642045.1). Lineage (NCBI taxonomy): Eukaryota > Viridiplantae > Streptophyta > Magnoliopsida > Solanales > Solanaceae > Solanum > Solanum sejunctum. The sequence continues at coordinate 5,077 of JAOTQJ010056942.1, forward strand.
TACTACATGAAGAACTCTCTATAAATCCAACATAGTATCACAATGATCAATAAAACTCGATAGTTCCTTGTTATCTTTTTCTTTTCTTCATCATGCTTCTTTAGTCTTTTCTCATAGTTTAGTTTCGACATTCTCAAGCTAATAAAATCGGCGGATCCCCGAAACTTAGAATGACACAAAAACTCACTTTTTCAACAACTTAAGCTTCCTAAAAATACCAAAACTCATATTTTCAACTTTTAAAACTCAGGATTTCAGCAGTACAGATAGTGCAAAATAGGCCCAAAGCAATTTACGAAAGGATAAAATAGTAATTTTCATAGATAGGGTAAAAAATGACTAACCAAATCATTACAACACTTCCATAGTGAGTTGCATGAGAAAGAAACTCGTAACTTGCATTCCAAGTCCCCATTTCATAGCACACCCTCAAACTATGACGTTACGAATAATATTCTTTGCAACAAGATTAATTCGGGAGTTGTACTTGCTCGAATATAATTCTATAAAGCTTCATAGGTTTCTTATTATCTTGGATATGAAATCCAAAGATCAAACTCATGAATCAACCACCATTTTATTATCGGATATTTCAGAATTCACCTGACTCAGATCTCATCTAAGGCTCCCCTAGGCTAAAAATTTTCAAGTCACTACTAGGAAGTTTTCTGGCCATAATTTTGTCTCCACTGACCTATACATAATGATAAAAATACGTCGTTTTATTATCCATAAAAAATCACATATATTTATGTTATCACATTGCCTTTTTAGTACCCTTTTGTTCATCATTAAAATTAGTAAACACGGGTGAGTGTACATAACTTCAACCCCACCATGTCCAATTAATAAGCAACATATAATGGGAAAATACTAGGTTCTATACACTTAACAAAGAGTCAAGAAGTCTACTTGCCTCAACTTAAATCAGCTACTGCTTCAAAACTTGAGCATTATCTTTTCAACGAGCCTCTAAATTAACAAAGTCTATCCAACTATGGAATCACAATAAGAATATAAGAATATTGACATTCAATTCATTAATTTTAAAGATCGAATTATAAATAGTCCAAAAATTCATTCCAAGAAAGTAGTGGTAATACATAATTATGTTACTGTAAAGCTTTTCAAAATCAACGGTGAAAATTATTTCGAAAACAAAGTTGAAATCAGTCTATAATCACTAATTTATCAAAAATTCATGTTCTTGAGAAAATCCATAAAATATAACGTTCAAAACCAAGACTTAAAGATTAAGATCATAAAATGATATAATTAGTGAAACAAGAAGATTCTAAGTTAAAAATCACTTATCCAATTGCTAATCTTTGAAAAATGCTTAAGCCTACCGGAGTCCTTCACGATCGCGGTCAAGGGCCCATGCAATCGTGAAGAGGAAAATCAGTCAACCCTTAAATGATCATCGTGATTGCAATTAAGGGCCATGCAATTACAAAGAGGAGAAGATGACACGCTACATGATCACAGCTAGAGGCTCATAACCGTGAAGAAGGTATCACTGGTACAAAAGCACAGGAAACACTGAATGGTACCTTCAAAATACGGAATCAAGGTCTCCTTGACTCAAAATATATTTAGTCACAACTAAACAAACTTAAGATCAGAAAAGATCAAAATGCCCTCAAAACTCTCGAAAATAAATCAGAACTCTATAAAAATCCACCTCCTGAAACTAACAGAAATATCAAGAATCCATTTCGAGCATTTGAACTTTGAATGTTGGTCAAAAACAACTCTTAATCTAAAATAATTCAAATATCCAACTCAAAACCTCAAATCCTTGATTGAACCCTGCATCTAAAATCAACAATACCTCTAGACCAACTTTCATACTCTAAAGACATTGGAACTAATAGAATTCCATTCTAAGATTCATATCTCTTGTTGGTATCAAAAATTAATTTCAAACAACTTAAGCCTTTAAAATTCTCTCAACTTTTTTATAAAATACAAAAATCACACCCACAAAACTGATCAAACATGACGTGGAGCATCTATAGAAAAGGAATAAAATAGTAAAATGTTTTTTAAAGAAAATAAAAATAACCGTCCGAGTTTCATGATTATATGTCGTAAATGGAACCAAAGCCGTGGCAGACACTCATAGCTGGACTTCAGAAAGTCAAGAACTCAAGTTTGAGTTTTTTGAGCAAAACTAAAGCGCGTAGCAACACTCACAAGTCATAAAAATTGTTCGTAGTTTGAGATTGATAGAAGTAATATTTCAATACTTGGGTTATATGGAAAGACTGAATATATGGCTAGTGGTTAGATTTATGAGTCATAAATACATTTGTGGTTTATGTTAAGAGGCTTGGAAGTTTTATTATAGGACCTTTATGAGGGAACAGTACGATCAATAAAAAGAACTAAGGGTTGTAGAAGGGGTAAAGTGGTTTTAGTTTAGAAACACAACAATTTAACCTAATGTTTATGGATGGGGTTCTACGGTCCTTAAAAGAAAGTACCGACCATAGATTGTGCTTGTAGTCTCTGCCGGTAGTTATTCTTGTTGAGTGAGTTCGAGATTCAATGAGTTTAAGGTACCACTATTCGGCTAAACTAAATTATTTTATCTTGGGAGAATATATTGCATAACTTCAAGTACTAGTTGGAATAATTTCCTTAAGGACTTACTATAAATTCAGTGGACTTTGATTCTAATTCCATCTTCGTCTCTTTCTTGTCAGTTTATTAATTTTCAAAATTGTTTGAATACATATTATATTTTTGTATAACCTAGAAATCATGTTTTGCGTTGGTCTTTACTTGCAAAATTTCTAAGTCCTTGCATGAGTCAATTTGATTAGCATAAAGACTTAGTTGAGGCAATAAGATCATAAATGTAAACAAAGATGTGACACATATTGTTGGGGAAGCAACGACGAAACACAACGGAAGCGCAATACAATTTTTTCCCCCAATTAAATAAGATGAATGACAAGGCACAATGAATTCCAAAATTTACAGAAGTAACACAACAATGAAAAATAGCAAAAATAAATTAGTGAACACACAATTTACGTGGAAACCCCAAATAGGGGAGAAAACCACGGGACCGTTCAACAACGATTCAAAAACTTTCACTAATCAGCAAGAACCAAGTGGGTACAACAAGTTCTCCTCTCTAGTAAATACTAGAGGCAAATACAATCATCAAAAAACATTCTTGGCAAAACAACATTCAACAATTTCACCAAAATGGAGTAATAAACCTGAAAACGCAGGTCTGAAATTGTAGCTAGAAAAATGACCTTCCGGGCGTCAAAATGAAAAAATGTTTCTTAGAGTTGAAGAGCAGAGTGTCAAGAACAACATATTAAAATTTTAGGATGAACGGACTCCGTTTGACCTCCGATCCAAAAGAAAAATCAGACTGCTAGAACAGTCTACTGCTTGCTGTTGCTTTCTTTCTTTTACTGCTGCAATATATTTCTCTGGTTCTCAACTACTCTGCTGACTGCTGCCCCTCTCTTATATTTTTAGTAAATGGGACAAGACAAAAATTAAATATATTTGGGCTAAAAGTGTAACACATTTGGGCTTAAAGTCCAAAATTAAAATTGGACCATATAGGAGGAAAATTTATTAACACATATTACTTCGGATTTACTCGTCTATTTCAAAATAAGTGGTATTTTTAGTTTGATTTCTTCAGATTAACCTTCAATAGGAAAACTAACTGTATTTCCATATGATGATCTGGCAGGCTAAAAAACTTGAGCATTCTCAGAGAAAATTGAAAGGAAAACCATCACAAATAAGTGTAAACCAACAAGAATAGCTGAACAAATGATCAACTCAACATATGTATTTGAAAGATAAAATAGTCTTGAGCTATATTATCAGTTGCTTATCGCAACCAGTTATTTGTCATTCTAAAAAGAAAAATTCATTATCAATCTCGCCACTGTGACATCATAACTGATGCGATCATCAAGAAAAGTATACATCTGCTAAATGTTTTCAATTTATAAGGTGTGAACCAAGATGTTTGTGGTGTTGATTCTGCTGATCAGTACAGCAGGTCGACAATTCCAGTATGGGAAGGTGTGGATGAATGTGGTAGTGACGTTAGAAACTAGTTCGTTATAACTGAGGAAATTACCAACTTTCTATAGTCATAATAGTTTCAAATATCTCATACTCGAATATTATGATAAACTTAAACTTCAACGAGTCTCAGACTGATTTTTTATATTGTATCTCCTTATATTTTGTTTCTAAAACATTACTCTGTTTAATGGAAATATTCACCGAGACTGTATGTTGAGGTACAGTCATTTTGACATTTACTGGAATCAAAACAGAGAAATAATGCCAGAGTTATGTGTGCGTGCTTAGGGGCTAAATCTCTATATACTATTTTTCTCATGGAAACTAGTTCATTATAACTGATGCAACTAGCAACTTCTTATAGTTACATGAGTTTCAGATATCTCATACCGGAATATTATGATAAAATCAAACTTCAACGAGCCCCAGACCAATTTTGCGTATTGTATCTCTTTATATTTTAATTTTATATTTTCTTCTTTGGAGCGAGTATTATTGGACTATATATCTTATTTCCAATCTACAGAAACACACTTTTTAAGACACTGCATAAATTTGTAATTTATACTAAACACTAATTAAGAACTGAAGCCACATTTAATACTGTTCAATGAAAACGCACAACATTCATTGCCCATAACTTCTTCCATTTCTCCACTTCCATCGACACCAACTCCACACTGTAACCCAAATATTTTAGTTAAACATCAACTGAGGCTGATCATTTCAAAACATTCTACTTATTGAAATTATTGGAAATGAAAAAAAATGCTTAGTATAGAGCATCAATTAGTTACCTGAAGTTTTGAAATTATAACTTTTCTAGAATTGATTATTTCTTCTTCTGTAATTCCTTTGCCTTCGCTGCTTCTTTCTCCTTCCCATCATTAGTTTGTGTTCAAGCAATACAACGAGTCTTGCAAGCCATGTCGGCTTTCCATTAGAAATTGTTACAAAACCTGTTAATAATGTACATAAATAGTATAGAGATTTGATAGATAATATAGCTGATTGTTAGGAATTTGAATATTTAGTTATCATAGTTAGCTTATTTAGTTACCTTAGTTAGCTTGTCCACTCCATGTATTTATATCATTATTCTCTTTGAATAATAGACAAGTTATTCTCTTCATGTCTTATCAATAACATGTATCAGATCCTTACTGCCTTTTTGAGGTGAGTTATCTCCCTCACAGCTTTAGGATCAATTTCTATCTTAGAGGTCAAGTTCTATCTTTCTAGGCTAATTGTTCACAATACAATCTCTTTTCAGTCAGTTCCTTTTTGGAAATTAACCGAGTTGGTGGATATTTTGAGCCTATCTCTACCAGTTTTTTCTTTCAATCACTAGAATTTAGATTCTACTGTGGCTTGGCTTTCCAACAACTTCATTATTTTGAAATTCTCCGATTTCGGTTGTTGCTGGTTCAAATCCCCTTTATGAAGCTTAATTGGTTCTCTGTCCAGAACCTTTGGCCATCCATCTTTTAGTTTCTTGTTACTCTGTGAACTGCTAGGTATTCCAGCCATCTGAACACTACTATTAATGCTTTTATGGAGTCAGATAAGACATGCCTTATGACGTCTTCAAATAAATGAGTGATTGATTCAAGTGTAATAAATCACATGACAGATAGTCCTAATATGTTTTCTAGTTTTCAGTCACGCAAAGTGCCCTCTCCTATTATTGTAGCTGATGGATCAACTTGTAGCATTGTTAGATCCAGAACTATGAAACCAACATCCTCTATTACCCTATCATCTGTATTGAGTTTACCAAAGTTGGCCTTTAATTTGATTTCTGTTAGCAAAGTGATTAGAGATCTTAATTATTACATTTCGTTCTTTCCCGACTATTGTATGTTTCGTGATCTTAAGACAAATCAGGTTATCGGTAAAGGACATGTATCTGACGATCTCTATATCCTTGATGAATGGGAGCCTTGATTTATTGCCTGCTCTAGTGTTATTTCTCCATTTCAAGCACATTGCCAATTGGGAAATACTTCTTTACCTATATTAAAGAAGTCATATCATCAGTTTTAGAATATTTTTACATCGGAATGTGAGTCATGTCAATTTGCAAAATATCATCATAACTCATCAAGTCCAAGAATCAATAAGCGGGTTGAGTCAGCTTTTGAATTAGTTCACTCTGATATTTGGGGACTATGTACGATCGTCTCCAAAACTGGACACAAGTGTTTTGTCACTTTTGTAGATGATTTCTCTTGAATGACTTGGATTTATTTTATAAAGAGTCATTCTGAAGTATTCACTTATTTTTGTGCCTTCTATGCTAAAATTAAAACTCAGTTCGATGCTTTTGTGCATATTTTAAGAAGTGACAATGCCAAAGAATACATATCAGAATTATCTCAGTCATATATAAGACAACATGGTATTCTTTATCAGTCTTCGTGTGTTAATATACCTTATCAAAATAGAGTTGCCGAAAGAAAGAATAGGCATCTACTTGAGACAGCTCGAGCACTTTTGTTCTAAATGAAAGTTCCTAAACAATTTTGGGCAGATGCAGTTTCTACAGCTTGTTTTCTGATCAATCGCATGTCATCTACTATGCTTGTTGGTAATGTGCCCTAGAGTGTTTTTTTACAAACAAGCCACTATTTTTGGTGGAAGCTAAGGTGTTTGGAAGCACTTGTTATGTTCGAGATATTTGACTATTAGTTACCAAGTTGGATCCCAAGGCCGTAAAGTGTGTTTTCTTGGGATATTCTCGCCTTTAAAAAGGATATCGTTGTTACTCTACTGAACTAGGAAAATATTTTGTATCAATTGATGTAGCCTTTGTGGAGGCTACCTCATTCTACTATGCACCTCCTATTTCTATGAGTTAGGGGGAGGAAGATGAGTGGCTAGTGTACCAGGTTACTAGGGCCACACCAGAATCATCAGATGATGTTTCACATACACCGCCTAGATCTTCAGTTGAGCACCAATAAACACTAGTTCCATCTACTCTAGCAAGACTACTAGTTGTTCAGGTTTATACTAGGAGGGCGAGATGCTAATGATACCTCTTCTGCACTAATTCCTTCATCATCAGATCCTATTCCAACTGATCCTCCAGATGATCTTGACCTTCCTATTGCTATTCGCAAAGGTACACGCACTTGCAAATTCACATACTCCATTGGTAATTTTGTTTTCTATGATCAGTTATCTCCTGCATCTAGATCTTTGATTGCATCCTTAGACTCTACTTCCATACCCAAAACTGTTAAAGAGGCTTTGAATCATTCTGGATGGTATGAAGCAATGCTTGACAAAATACATGCCTTAGAGGAAAATGACACTTGGGATTTGGTGGATTTATCTAGTGGAAAGAAAGCAGTAGGAAGCAAGTGGGTATTCACAGTCAAAGTTAATCTAGATAGCTCTGTCGCAAGACTTAAGGCTAGACTTGTGGCCAAAGGATATGCTCAGACTTATGGGGTGGATTATTCCGACACCTTCTCTCCCATTGCCAAACTCACTTTTGTCCGTTTGTCCATTTCTCTAGCTGCTTCTGAGAATTGGCCATTGCATCAGTTGGATATTAAAAATGCATTCCTTCATGGTGATCTCTACGAAGAGGTTTATATAGAGCAACCACCTGATTTCATTGCGGAAAAGTTTGTGGCTTGAATAAGTCCTTGTATGGCTTGAAACAAATCCCTCGAGCTTGGTTTGGAAAATTCAGTAAGATAGTTCAAGATTTTGGATTGAAGAAGAGCAAATGTGATCATTCAATCTTCTATAAATAATCTGCATCTGGAATTATTCTCCTTGTTGTGTATGTCGATGACATTGTCATTACAGGGAGTGATTTAGCAGGAATCTCTTCTCTCTAGTCTTTCTTACATACTAAGTTTCATACAAAGGACTTTGGACACATGAAATACTTCTTGGGAGTAGAAGTATCTAGAAGCAAGAAGGATATTTTTATATGTCAAAGAAAGTATATTCTTGACCTACTAGCAGATACCGAAAAGTTAGCATCCAAACCCTGTAGTACTCCAATGGTTCCTAATGTACATCTTATTAAAGATGATGGTGATCCTTTTGATGATCTGGAGAGATATACAAGGTTGGTTAGGAAGTTAAATTATCTTAGTGTGACTCGTCCAGATATTGCTTTTGCGGTGAGTGTTATTACCCAATTCATGTCTGCACCTATGGTCAAACATTGGGAAGCTTTGGAACAGATCCTATGTTACTTGAAAGTAGCTCCTAGACTGCGCATATTATATAGAAATCATGGCCATACTCGTGTGGAGTGTTTTGCAGATGCTGATTAGGCTGGATCCAAAATTAATAGAAGATCTACTGCTGGTTATTGTGTTTTTATTGGAGGGAACCTAATATCATGGAGGAGTAAGAAGCATGGTGTTGTATCACGATCCAGTGCAGAATCTGAGTGTAGAGCTATGTCACAGTCTACATGTGAGATTATGTGGACACATTATCTTTTATCTGAAATAGGGATGAAGTATCATACCCCAGCAAAACTCTAATATGATAATCACGCTGCTCTTCATATTGCCTCAAATCCGGCGTATCATGAAAGAACCAAACATATTGAGGTTTATTGTCATTTTATTCATGAGAAGATTCAGGAGAACTTGATTTGCACGGGGTATATGAAGACTGGAGAACAACTAGCTGATTTATTTACGAAAGCATTGGATGGAACTCGAGTTGACTATCTTTGTAACAACCTGGGCATTATCAATATTTATGCTCCAGCTTGAGGGGGAGTATTATAAAATCTGTATAATAATGTACGTAGATGGTATAGAGATTAGATAGATGATATAGTTGATTGTTAGGGATTTGAATATTTAGTTATCATAGTTAGCTTATTTAGTTACCTTAGTTAGCTTGTCCTCTCCATGT
>JAOTQJ010056952.1:0-48810 GCA_025642045.1 Solanum sejunctum
AGTTGCTCGGGGTGAAGTTCGAGTGCTTCATGTGCCTTCTCGACATCAAATAGCAGACATTTTTACTAAGGGCCTTCTACGAGTTTTATTTGACAATTTTAGGGATAGTCTCAATGTCCGTAACCCTCCCGCTTCGACTGAGAGGGTGTGTTAAATATATTTGGTAGGTATTTTTGGAATGTATATTTGAAAGGTAAATATTTTATTTATAGTTTTGGAATGTATATTTGGAAGGTAGATATTTTGTTTATATTTAGTTCCTTAAATTAGCTTTATATATATTCGGCTCGCCCCCTCCCACAAGGTAGGCCGGTTTATTGGGCCCAAGGCCACAACAGCAGCAGACTTTCGTGCAGCAGGCTCCTCCTCCTCCTTTTGGGCAGTCTAGTTCATACACTCCCACAGACATTGAAGCCGCAATGCACACTAAGTCTCTGCAGCAACTTGATTCGGCTTGGTACATGGACACCGGTGCAACATCTCATATGACTTCCTCTATTGCTAATCTCTTGTCTTATTTTAATTTGAGCAATCATCCTAATCATAATATTATTGTTGGTAATGGTCACACTCCAAATATACATTTCAAAAATACCTACCAAATATATTTAACAATTAGTTTTCAAATATGTGCATTGCACGTTTATTCTATGTGAATTAGTATAAATATTTTTAAAAAATTATTATTAGTAAGTGATAAACTACATAGAAATTGAAGAGAAAACATACAAGCTCAAATCAAGGAATGTGAATTCATTCAACTGATTTTATTATAATTGGAAAGTGCATCTTACTGAAATATTTCTTTCAAATGAATTTCATAAAATAATTATTTAAACAACTTCAATTATGTAATTTTTTTAATATATCAAGTATTAAAAAAATCTCATATTTTAGATTGTGTTATGTTTTGTGAGGATATGGTTCCTTTTAATCAGTTTGAACAAGTCACGCAACCTCTTTTGAAAAAATAATTCTTGCCACTTCAAATAATTGATTTACATGGACTTTTCATGCTTAATGCCAACTTTCAATTCTTTTAAATGATTTTGGTTCTTTTCTCTATTTCAGTATTGGTCATTGTTATTTCATCCAAACTAGAGTATTATTGGCGATCCCCTAAATATGAAAGAAAAGAGGAGCCTTTATAATTGACTGTTATTTACCATTATATGTTAGATAGTGGTGTCTGCAAAATAACCGCCAATAATTTAAATATACAAGATAGAAAGGGTAAGAGAATTGGGAAAAAAAGTGCAGTGGATATGACAACGACGGAAGTAGGTGTTGACTCAAATCTGCGATATTTTGTAAAATTTTATCATGTTTGATAAATAAGAAAAAGTAGCTGTATAATTAGTAATATAGGGTCTTATTCGCTATTTGTCAAGAATATTTCTACATTAATCATCATTGCCAATATGTGTTGTTCTTGATTTAAGCAAAAATTCTGAAAATGTAACTATATTTTTTTAAATTGGTGAAAGTCAGGTCCTGAAGAAGTGAATGTAGAAAACAAATTATATAAAAGAAAAGAAAAACTAGTTTTGATATAAAATTGTATGTACAATGCTCTCCATATATAGCTACTGTTGTATATTGGAGATTGACTAGATATCCTACAGTTGTGATTACAATCTGAGTCATTCTCATACTCGACGATACAAATAAATAAATAATTTAGTGATAATTATATTACTTATTATTATAACATATTTAGCAATAATAATAAATATGAGTATTTATAATCAATACTTTATATAAATATTGTTAAAAGTTTTCACGACTTCGGATGCAATGTTTTTTTTTAAATAATTGTCAAAAACACAACGGAACTATCATTTTTCTTTTAGAATTTTATACCTAAAAGTATTAAAAGTGTCAGTTTCATAACTAAACTGTCATTTATTAGTTTGAGAAACACATTTCTATCGTTTATTCCAATGTCACCATGGTGTGTGTACTACACTCTCTTTTATTTTTTAAAAAATGTCACATCACACTTTCATTAGACAAAATAAGTATTATTATTTCAAAAAAATATTAAAATATAAAATATTTCTCTTACCTCATCCCATAATTTCCTCTCACCGAAAAATTGTAAATTTTTAAACAGATTTGTTACTTCATCTCCCTCTTAAAATAATAATGTAGATATTATTTTAATTTTTATTAAAAAAAGAAAAAATAAAAATTCTATGCTACCCACTTAATTCTCCAGTTTTAGTTTTTTAATTATTTTTAAAAATTTTTTTTTATTTGTCGCAATTTTTTTTAAAATAATTTTTTTTGTTATATTCAATAAACAAGTAGAAAAAAAATTATTTTTTCTAAAAATATGTGTACATATCTATAAAAAATAAAAAAAAAATTAAAAAGATAATAATAAATTAGGAGTGGAGAAATATCAATTTTTTAGGTAAGAACGGAGTAGGGTCTGAAGTTTAAACTTTTTAAATTATTTTGTAAAAGAGATGGAAAAAATAAAAGTGGGGGGATTGTTGTAGGAGTGGGGGATTGCTACCCACTGATATGTATTTCTCAAACTAATAAGTGATAGTTTAGATATGAAATTAACACTCGCAATAATTTAGGTATGAAACTAAAAAAAAATAAAAATTTAGATATGTTTTTTATACTTATTTTTTTAAAATAAATAGGTCCAAGAGTCGTATTATTGCCAATTACATATCTGAGCAAAAGAGTGAAAATGACCCACAACCCGGCCCATTTTCACATACATAAAGCTGATTCCCTTTTCAGCAAGTGATCGATGCAATGATATTAACTTAATTGTCGCTAAATATATTTGCAGCAACAAATATTGCTGCTAAATATTTTTGACAACTATTTCACTAAAAGAAAAATGTATTGCCACTACATATCTTTTTATTCTAGTGAGAATCCTATTTCTATTACACAAAATAATCTCAATCTCGACCAACTAGTCTCCTAATCCTAGTCTCAAACACTTCTCATCAAGCTAGTGAGAGGTGGAACATCCACTCCTAGCTTGCTTCAAAATTCTTCACATTATTGTTCTTCAAGTGCCTTAGTGTGTATGTCAGTCTGCTGACATTGAGATTGAACAAATTGTGTTATGAGTTGTCCTCTTTTTATTTTTCTTTTTTAAAAAACAAAGTGAAAATCTATCTCTACATGTTATGTTTTGTCATGACAAACTCAATTCATAATTATATATGATTTGCTAAGATTTATGTTGAGATTAGTTATTTTAGTATTATTTCTTATAAGTTATTTAGTTTGTTATATTAAAACAATAATATCCATTGTATAATTTTTAAGAATAAGTACTTCTTTGTTTCAAAAAGACAACCTCCACCTTATTTAATTTCTAAAATTTTTGTCTTGTTTTAATTATTCATTCTTAAAAACATGACTTCCACCTTATAAACTATGCAAAACTATCCTCAAGATCAGTTCATCATCGCAATAAGCATCATCTCAAATCCAAGAACATTGGTTGTGTTGATCTCATGGTTACAACTACAATGTATCTTATGATGATTCAAATTTTTTCTTTTGATGGCTCTATGGAAATCATTCCCTTGTGGCTATTATTTGGGGGAAGAATTCCTTGTGATTACACATTGTCAATAAAAATCATCACGATAAATTTTTTTTATCAAATTATTGGTTGATTAGCGAAGAAGTCACATAAAGTGTTAGCTAACTAATTGATTAGCAATTCCTTATTGGCTGATGTCAAGATCAATACTTATAACACAGTGAGTGAAGGTTTTGATTCAGTCTACAAGGATAACAATTCTCCTGAAGGCCAGCAAAGTGGAGCACTTGAAATGGGACCTTACCTCTTCACCAAAGAGCAATACAATCATATTTTGTCACTTTTGAAGAATGGAGGAAGTATAAATGCAAATTTAACTCCCATATCTACTGCAAAGCTTAGCAGGTATCAATCATCACGGTGCTTTCCTAGTTAAAAGTATCCAAGATTGAATAATTGACACTGTTGCTACCAATCATATGGTAGTCGATATAGAATTGTTGGATAAATTTTCTGTATATCAATCTGAATTATCAAAGAAAGTTTATCTACCTAAAGAGATATGTCTGAAGTCACTTATATTGGGTCTAATAACATTTCTACAAGAAGTACCTTGTTCAATGTGTTCGATTCACCTCAATTTAAGTGCAATCTTGTGTCTATTTCAAAGGTAACAAGTGAGTTGGATACTCAGTAAACTTTTTTTCCTTATTTATGCCTATTTTAGGATCTCTCAAATGAGAAGGCGATAGAGAATAAGATAGTCTGTATATCCTAACTGGCTTTCAAGGTTTGGACATAACAACAAGGACTGCGTACTAGCAGTAAGGAATAAAGAGATAAGAACAATGTCTGGTGATGTTAAAAGATTTGGGTATGCATCTTTTGGAGTATTAGACAAACTCATAACAATAAAATCTAGTTGTATAGCTAGTATAACTATTAAATACAGTGTATGTCCATACGCTAAACAAGTTAGAAATTCATTTCTTGTAAGTAGTATCAAATATTTAATTGCTTTGTGCTTGTACATATAGATGTATAGGGTTTTTCAAGTTTGCTACATTGATGGTAACAATTATTTTCTTAATATAGTGAATAATTTTTCAAGAATGGCTGGGGTTTATCTGCTAAAGTTAAATTCTGATTCTTTTGTTGTGATTACACAATTTCTTATATATGTTAATACTCAGTTTGGGTAGGGTTAAAGTTACAAGGTCAAATAATGGCACTGAATTTGTCAATTCAGCTTGTAGTGAAATTTTCAAGTGTCTTAGTATTACTAGTGAAAATATTGACTGCTTGATAAGTAGTCTTGAACAATGATGATAAAGTATTTATCGAGAACTTGAGAAATGATATGATATTAATATTGAATGACTCACTTGATGATGATTCTGTTGTTGAAAGAATGATGAAATTAAATGCTTTTGATTATTGAATACATGAATTTTGTAGACTCTTTGCATACTGTTATGCCTATTTAAAAGTAATTATTTTATTGAAATGAAATATTCATTGAGTCCACTATGGATGAATATCGTACCGAAAATGATTTTGGCTAGGTTAAGTACGAGACTAAGAATAGGAAACCAGGTCTTTTTAGGATGATGATGATTGCTAAGGTCTTTTCTAGTGGCTAAAGTCTCTTTTGATGACTGTAATGGTTGTCAAGGTCTTTTTTGGTGGTCGAGGTCTCTTTCGGTGAGTGTTTGAGCCGAGTCTTTTTCAATGATCAAGGTCTCTTTCGACAAGGATAATTGATACATGGTTTATGTATGGCCTTCATGAATTTCGTTCCGATTATACTAAGCGATGTGTACCCTAGGACAAACATGCATCATGATTATCTTATATTGCATTGGATTATTTACACTTCATGACATCCTATTTTATTTCACTTATTATATCAATAGGGATATCTGTATGAAGTGTTATGTGATTGATGAGACCTATTCTTGTAATTGTTGAAAACTATATTTTGTTAATTATGTTATATTTTTGTATTATTGATATGTTTATTATGTATGCTGTCTTTCTCGAGTGCATGTTCATCTAGAGTGAAATGAGTACCTATGTTCTGTATTCTATACCTGTATATAGATCTTCCTATTAGGTATAATGTTATTTAGTACTCACCCTTGCTTCTACACTTGTTTATAGATTGCAATCTTAATTTTGGTTGATATTTTTTCTCATTTTGGACTGAACTTGATATAGTTTTAGAGGTAGCAACTTGTCCATTTCTATAGACTCTTCAGATTTGTACTTATTCACTATTTTTGTTCTATTTGATGATTCAAAGATATTGAGACTTGTAGATTTCTCTTTCAAGTTCAGATGTAGTATAGGCTTGTACATGTAAAACAGTCTCAAATTGAATTTTTAGAATGTTGATCTTTTTCTTTGTTGATCATCTATTTATATTTACACCATTATTTTTGCTCTATCTTACACATTATTATGTGATATTCTTTTTAGACTAACTTATCATAATGAGATAAAGGCAAGTGCTATCACATTGAATTTCATATCATGAATAATGATATGAATAATAGGTATCAAGCCTAGTAAAATAGAGTCCTAAGGATTGACATAAAGATATCCATTTCTTATCGTTGAAAGGATATGTAGACTGTTACATAACTTCTTTTTATTTTTTTTCAATTCCTTTTATGTTTGATTACTAGTTATGATTGTTGAGTTGTCATGTGTTTTTTGGGCAGATGGACAAACTAGATCTTCAACTGGTAAAAGTTGGAAGAAAGCAACTCTCAATGATGTGGTTGATGCCCCTAATTGTGAGAAAAGGATAAGCGATAGATGAAATACTCGGAGGAGTGACACCAACTTGATATTATGATAGGCGTGTTTCCCCAGTCTTACTATTGAACCTACGAGGGACCAGGTTCATCTGAAGATTGGGGCTGCACCATTTTTAAAAGACACTCTATTGATGGTTTTGGGTGTGCTTCAGAGTATGACACATACTACTAGTACTATAGGTACTCTTGGAGGTTCACAGATCTCGATAGGTGGACAGAGACCTATTATTTTGGAGCTCGTGGTACATAATTAGGTTAGCTATCCACAATTGAGTCCTATATAGGAACAAATTATTCTCGAGCCAATCCTTACGACAGACGACCAATAGATTTATGAGTTCCAGGATGCTAAACATAAGGATGCCTACGAGTTCTTGACTCTATGCCCTAAGATAGTTCAGGTCGTGAGCCTAGTTGATCCCCAAGGTATTAGGATTGTTGCTCTTCAGCTTTAAGGCACCACTAGGGAGTAGTGGAGGACTTATATGAAAGATAGACTAGTTGGATCCCCTCCAGTAGAATAGAATGTATTCTCAGGTGTCATTTAGGACAATTTTATTCGAGGGAGTATTCATGAGAAGCGTCGATCGAGGTTTGAGAGTTTGACTCAAGGTAGCATGTTTGTTTCTGAGTATGAGGAATATTTTTGCTAGGAGTCTTATCATGCCATATCGTTGATCCTAACTAAGGTGGAAAGAGTATGTTAGTTTGTGAAGAATTTAGTTTTCTGTATCAGATCCTATGTCTTTAGATCTGCTCCTGAGAGAGATTCTTTCTAGTCTATTTCTAGTACAACAAATAAGGCAGAATTGATTGTCCCTGAGGACTTTAAAGATTTTGTGTCATAGATTGTTATTCTGTACCTCACTATTAGGTAGAGGGTCTCACTAAGGGGGTGGTTCATCTCAGCATAAAGGGTTGCTTCATATATCTTTACCAACTTTAGAGGGTGTTCATGGTTCATGCAGTATTTAGAGGCCTATGGGATGGGCCGGCTATAATATTTCGTCTATGTAAGGATTCTCATGTTAAAAGGCTAAAGATACAGAAAAGATAGGAGTGCAAAAGTTGCAAGGCCAATATATGAGCCCAGTTTATGACCCGTGGTTCAATCCATGAATCATAGACCAGACTCGTAGGATAGAGGTTATAGGGTTGATATTTGGCTAAGTGCCCAAGGGATTTAAGAGGGCCTTTTACGACCCGTAGAATAATGCATAGATCGTAGAATGAGTCATAGTTGGGATACCCGGTGTTGATGAAAAGTTAAGGGTGCTGAAGTTAGAACCAAGAATAATAGGATGACTCATGGTTCTATTTATGGGATGTATATTGGTTTTATGGTTAGGACTCTGAAGAATAGAGAATTTACTAAGTGGGGGAGATACCATGAGGGTTTATATGTCCCATAGATTGGTCTATAGGTTGTAAATCAATTTCATATATGGGTCGGTTGGAAAGAGTCTTTAAAGATTGGAAAAACAAAACGCACGATCAAATCACAACTCATGGTTTGGTCTACGACCTATTAGGGTCATGGATCACGATCCGACAATTTTAACTAAAGGAATTGTTGTCCATTTCACACTTCCTAGACTAATAAATATGTTGTATTGAGGTTCCAAATCCCCCATACCATACCTAAACCCTCCCACTTTCTTCATTTCTCATTATCTCATAATCTTTTAAGTCAAGAACATTCTATAGGAAAAATAAGGTAAGCTAGGGTTTTTAAGACTTCTTCTCCTTAAAACTTCAAGTTTCTTTCTTTAGGCTCCTAATAAAGGTATATGAGATGTTTTTACAGTACCGATATAACGATCTTTTAGGTCATTTTTGTGTTTCTATGATAAATTTGTTGATTTGAGCTTATGTATGGTAATCTAGATCCAGCTATGGCTAGTTGGGACTGTTGGTATGGTTTTTGGTTGAATTAATTATGAGTTATGTGGATTTTTGAGTTAACAGGAATTTATAACAATAAAAATGAGTTTTCTGGTAAAGTTCTAGTAGACAGCCTTGGTATGAAATTTTGATGATCCTGTCATTTTTGAAATGGTCAAGTTAAGCAAGGAGCATGGTTGTTTGAGGTTGGAGGGTCTCGGTGTGGATTTAAGTCAAAAGTTCCAAAATAAGTTCAACTGGAAGCTAATAAGTGATTTTTCATAAAAACCTAGCTAAACGTTCCCATACTTGGAATCTAATGACATGGTAAGCTCCAGAACTTCAAAAATAGCCTGAAACAAGCTTCCATCAAATGATAGGGACTTACGATTGCATTTTGACCCCCTCAATTCTTTTAGCTAAAATTAGCCATAAAGAAGTGGGACTCTCATTTTTTCATGGGATGCTTAGCTGGAAATTTTGATCGACCATGGGTGGAACATCGAAATTCATATGATTTTACTATTTATTTGCATAAAATGGACATTGTATAATCGGTAAATACCCCAGGAAAGTTTGAGAATTGTTGGTGAGACTCTAGGCAGCCAAATATCAATACAAGGTTCCACGTTCACGACACGAGATTCGCGTTCGCAAAGGCCAAATGTATGGGTGGTGTGTCGCCTATACAAGGCTGTCATGGCTAGACATTTATAAAACCTTCATCCTAACATAACTTTGGCTTTGTAACTCTAACTTAAGTGATTCAAAAGGCTACGTGACTTGGCAAATAATACTGTGGAAGTGTCAGATTCCCATTTAAGTGTGTATTTCAAGATACATTTGTTGCTTTAGCTAGTTATGTTCTCAAAATTGGTTAAAACTTTACATTGTGATATCTCAGTCTATTGTCAATGAAATTAAGTATAATTTTGTCTAAGTGGTTCTATTTTCCAAGATCAATGTTGTGGTATAATTTTCCTAATTGTTTATAAAATTTAATCGAGAAAGTTTTGTAAGAAATGTTTTCGAGTAAAGAATGTAACATGATTTTTTAGCCTTTTTTCAGCCTTCTGAGATCTGTTTTGAGCTTAATTTTTGGCTATGGAATCAGGGTGTCGTGGAGATTATTTTAGGAGAGTTTTTTTAGGATTTGGGCATGGTTCCTACTTTTCCCCATTTTAGGCGTAACTGACATAATTTCACTATTTTTTGAGATTTTATAGCCAAATCAATTGTGTTAATCCTATTATTCATATCTTGATAGCTGAGCAATGTTATAAAGTTATATGACAAGGAAAGGCATGGGTGGTGTGATCTATGATGCAAGAAATCTCCTTTCAGATAGGCTAGGTTTCTCTAACCTTAGACTGAGTTGAGCTATGTGACTGTTTGAATGAGATGCATGGTATATGAGCTGATGATTGTTGAGTGTGAGATATATATGGTTGATTTCACTATATATGTACGACATACCTAAGAAGGCATTTACTTTATTGATAGCTGCCTTAATTATAGCTACGATATTGGCTAGATTCTGATCCTATTAGACTATGAGATGACTTAGTAAGGGCTAGATCAGGCTGAGAATATGTGCGAGGTATGTATACTGAGCTTGGTTATAGACTGTATGTGTGTGCATCCTGATGCTACCATGGTATACTAGCTTGTAAGTCTGACAAATGAATACATGTTGTATTGTTCACTTGTTCTGGTATCTAAATATGATTTAGATGGCTGGTTGTTCTGGATATTTACGATGCAGTTATGACTATTTACATTTACTCTGAGTACTTATGACTACCTAGATTATGGTGTAATTGCCTAGTTAGAAATGATCCTATTTTTTTCTGTAACCTATATGATTCTATATATAGCTATTATCAGTTAGACACCTATTATATGGGCTAGTAGTTGTACAAATATACTATGTTCTGGGAATGTTATAATTGCACTCCAAAGGGAGCCTGATGTGCCCAAGCTACACCTACTTTTTTAGGCTAAAGCAGTCGTTGTCAAGATATATAACCTAACTAATATTAGGGTCGAATCCTATAACTAATATGATAGACTTAGAAGAACTCAATGTAATTCAGGTTGATTAATCATTTTATCTCCCCAAAGAGGGGGGTTGTAACAACCAAGAAAAGTAATCCTAAACTAAGACAAGTGTTAAATCTGTATGAAGAGTAACTAAGGTATTGTGTTCCCCATGATTTTTCTAACTCAATATTATCAGATAATCAAATTCTTTTCTAGTGTGTAACATGTAGAATGGTATGTTAAGTTCCCAAACCCTATGGTCCAGGTGAGAGGCGAATTTCATTATGTAATTTGGTCTATCCCTGCAATGTTACATTACTAACTCTTACCTACTGTTCTAGTACAATTTACCCTTGGCCCAATTTGGTTGATTAGATGAGAAACATTAATTGAATTTTGTTAATTAATCTCCTTTCCTATTCATTACTACCTTGATCCATTCAGTAACACTAGGCGAGTTATAATTTTTGCCACCATTAGAAAGCATTCAATATGAATAGAATTAATTAATACATGCATGCACACTTTGAAGAATTATGAATTACCCAGTTTTTATCTTATTAGTTCTTCATGGTTCCCACAACCCTAGTTGTGGATTTAGCTGCTCATGATTAGTGTAAATACAGGATTTATGAATCTAAATAATATAATTGAGCACTTATACAAGAGAATTAAGCAAAAGAAATTCAAACTATTCAACAAAAATCAGAAGATTGAAATCAAAAGATGAAATAAAATTTTACAAGTATTCTTCTCAAGTTCTCTAATGTGCTGTAATATTTCTCTATTATTTTCCTATGAAAAATAACCTAAAAATATTTTTAGTATTTAAAATACAAAAGCAAAACATAATAGGACAACTGGGTCGACTGATTTTACAGGCAATTTTAATATTTTACGGCCCATTGACAGGCTTTCATGTATTATTGCTTCAAAGCTGGGGCCGACTTCTATGACACCCTTCTATGGTTCGTACAAAGATTTACGACCCATAGGGTGTTTTGTCTAATAAATTTTCAGGAATTCCCCACTCTCTGATCCTTAGTGCACAACACCAGGTCTGCGGCTTGTATAAACTTCTACGTCTCATTTGCATGTTCGTAGATCTCATAAAACCTCTAATTCAGCAGATTCTGCACACTTTGTCCAAAAATTATGCCAACCCTATAATCCTATAAAACAAACATAATAACACATCAAATCTACTAACATCCCATTAAGAACATATAATATTCCAAGTTTTAAGTATCAAAAGTGTTGTATTTTGATAGTACATCAGAGCCTCATGACTTATGATACGAGATATGTTACTATTGAACCACTGAGGGGCTATAGGCAAGAACGTGGCCCTGTTAGCAAATGTGTAGGCTATATCTTATAAGATTTATAGGGTTTTCTGTGATTGAGCACGACTATATGGGTTAGTCTCGGAGATCGACACCTTGTCTATAGATGGGCACATTGTTAGTGGGCTAGCAAATAGTTGCCTTAGGCGATATCCTTCGCGATAGCTAGGCTACGGTATGACTTTGGGTAGGTGACACACCTCTGATTTTCTGTCTTCTTGGCCTTAGAAATGGTTAAACTGATACTGTCTTAGAGTTGTTATACATGGAGACACAGTAACACATTCTAGGATCAGGTGTGACGACTTGACATGATATGCATTCTAGGACAAGGTGTCATGACCCGACATGATATAAACTTCATGATTATGTATCATAACCTGACATGATTAGAGGGACTCTTTCTATCCGGGGGATTCATCTCGCCACTATATTCTTAGACACGGGTGTCATGTCCTGACTCAATTGATACTAGGGATCAGGTGTCATGCCTAGCATATTACGAGACTTGGGATCGAGTGATCATTCTGTCATATAGGTTTTGGGGTCATATGTGAGTTTTAACCCAGGCACACTTTGACACCTTAATTGTGCGTGGATCTTCGCTTTGGGCTTATAGTGGCTCAAGGGGCGTACATGCATAGATACTAGGGCCTTGCACCCATGTATTGTCTAAATCCCTAGCTTATATGATATTAAGAGCAGGGTCTATTGTGTTCTATCAATTGTTTTGTAATATGTTATGAGGTTCTGGCCACATATTCTATCAGTTAGGTTATGATACGTTATTGGGTTTTGGTCGTTGAGATGTGAGGATGTTACTGATACACTTACTATTAGTTGGGTTCTAATTTATGAGTTTTACTGCAGTTCTCTATCTTTGAGAATTCTATCTATTATTGTATTTCATTTAGTCAACTGATGATGCCTATTAGGTGCCTGTTACCGATACTCACCTCTACATTTCTATAACTTCCTATGGTGTAGTTCCAGGCACTATCGGCAGTCACTGATTGCGACAGTTAATTAAGTTTTTCAATAGACACTTGGTGCGCATCAGTAGCTCTAGTCACTCTGTAGTCTCCTTCCTTTTGATGATCATTTTTTATATTTAGACATTAGCCTTATACAATGTAGTGACTAGTGATTGTAGGAGTATTCTTGGTTTATGTATATTATGGTTATTATAGCATATATATAAGTGTGTGTTGGATAGTTGTAGCTCTATGTAGTTGACTTGCAGGTTCTGGGTAGAGTGTGTGGATTATTTGGCATATTTGGTCTTGTTATGCAATTAGTGTTTTAGGACAGGTAAGCTTGGTTGGATAATTAGCTGACCTGTAAAGGGATCCAACAAGAGCCATCATGATCGAAATCGGATAATGACAGGGTTCACTAGTCAAATTTGTATAAAGCTACCATCTAATAGAGTCCTAAGTATGGGTGCGGAGACGTCTATAACTTATCTTCAGGGGGCTATGGGATGTTAGAAAATTTCATGTGTTGTTGACTTCTATTGTATGATATTATTATTGGTCCTTCGATCTCTGAGAATTTGACTTTATTCATTTCTATAAATCTACCATGTAGAGGTCGAACTACGAGTAAGGGTTGTGATACATTGTCATTCTCAAATAGGAAGCAACTTCTAGAGCCTTTCAAGCCAAGATAGGATGCCCATGAATTTTGACAACTTGGGTGAAAGCACTATAGCTATTAAGATTGTAGGATCCTTATAGATAGGCTTTGTGATTAGTTACTTGCGTGGTTGTGACTATGTACTGTACTATGGAATATGTTATTGAGGTTGGGACTCTGTACTACTTATATCTATGCGTTAGCTGTTGTTTAAATTTTATGTAGTTTGTCAATACTTCTAATAATGGTGAGAGAGGTTATGACAGAGGTAAACTAAGCGTTGATGTTGTTTGTGTCTATGCATTTGGCTATCTAACTGTTGATTGAATTGTTGCGCTTCTTGATACTAAGGAGAATGTTATACGTGGTATGATTTTGATTAGTTGTCACTTATTTTATGACTATAACCTATAGAGGCTAAGTGTAAGCCTAAACCTATTATTTATGTGTATGTTTATTTTGATATTTGATTACTTAAGGGGGTGGTTAGGTGCGGGTGTTATATAACATCTGGGAGGCTGGCAGTCAGTTATACTCCTGGTTAAACCTTGTTGTTGAGACTCTGTTGATATATTCTTTCTTATTCTCTAGTGATTGGATTGTGATCCTAATTGTGAGATGAATGTTATACCTTAGGTTTTTGTTTGTCTATTATTGGTTGGGATATTTGTTGTGTTATCAGCTGAGTTGCCTTGGTCCTGGGACTTGTTATAATTGTTAGCTACTTAGATATTGTTGTCTGGGTTCTTGGCTATACTTACTGGTGGAAATGTTGATGATGTCGCCAGGTTACCAAGATTTTGGGGTATAGTTCTACATTATTAGATACATTGCTTATCTCATTGCTTAATTTAGTATGTGTTTTAGAGGCCCCGCCAGAGTCGATAGAGCTGAGAGTAGAGGTGATGTTCAGTTGGGCCATTAGGGACACTTTTATCCTACTCTAGTATAGGCAGAGGCCAAAGCTTTTGACGAAGCTATTATAAGTACAATTATTGTACACCAGCAGCCAACTTCAGTATTATTCATCCCAGGTTCCACTTTTTTCATTTCTGTTGGTATACTATGTTTCTTGCTTGGGTGTGACTCCCAAGTCTCTTTTATCCTAGGTTTGTGTACTGATGCCAGTGGGGGATTCATTAGTGGTAGATCATGTCTGCAAAGCATGTGCAGTTACTCTTCAAGGGTTTGATACTTGGGCTAATTTGACATTTCTTTGTATGTTGGATTTTCATGTTATTTTGGGTATGAATTGGTTTGCCCTATATCATGTTGTGTTGTTATGTTATAATTGTTACCTTGGCGGTACCAGGGCTGTCTCCAGTTATATGGTAGGGTTTTATGAGTCTGGCACCAATAAGAATTATATCATATATTTAGGCTCAGAGATTGATTGCTTATTTAGCTCATATTCGTGATATGACTGTTGAGGCTCTAACAGTGGAGTCAGTGCATATTGTCCATATAAGTCTCCATATGTATTTCTTGCAAATTTATTGAGGTTGATGCCTGGGCGAGATGTTAATTTTGTGATAGAGGTTGAATAGGGACCTAATTCCATATTTATTCCACCGTACTGGATAGCTCTTAAAGAGCTTAAGGAGCTCATTACACAATTCAATGTTTGTTAGATTTGTGATCATATGATGGTGTATTCCTCATTAGGGAGCCCCTGTCTTGTTTATGACAAAGAAGGATGAGACTCTCTGGGTGTGCATTGGTTATCGACATCTAAATAGGGTGACAGTAAAGAACCATTATCCTCAGTCGCAGATTGATGATTTATTTGTTCAATTGTAAGGAGCCATAATGTTTTCTAAGATTGGTCTTAAATCAGGGTATCACTAGCCGAGGATTTATGCAGAGGACATTTAGAAGACTTCCTTTTGGACTCGCATGGGCATTACAAGTTTCTGGACATTTGGGCAAACTAATGCCCCTGCAACATTTATGGACTTGATGACTTGTGTATTCTGGTCATATCTGGACTCCTTTGTTATGGCTTTTATTGATGACATTATTGTATATTAACATAGTCAAGAGTAGCAGGCTAGTACATTCAGATTGTGCTACACATACTAAGAGATCACAGGTTATATGCTAAATTTTCTAACTGTGAGTTCTAGCTCAAGTCTATGCCTTTTTTGGGGCAGTGGTATCCAAATAGGGCATTATAGTTGATTCGGCTAAGATTGAGGTGATTCGTGGCTAGCCTAGGCCTATTTTGGTGTCAAATATTCGAAGCTTTGTTAGGTTAACAAATTATTGCAAATAGTCTATTAAGGGCTTCCCCACTATTGCTGCTCCATTGACTCGGTTGACTCATTAGGGTGTGCCATTTTTGTGGTCCAATGAGTGTGAAAATTAAACTACCTATAAGTTCAAAAATCAAAACTAATACAAATACATGAAAATTATAGCTAATATCTTGGGTTTCATCTTAAGTAGTGCCTGATTTATTGTCGCGGCACAACTTAGACTACTTGGTTACTCAAACTTCACCAAGTGTCTATACTTTCGTTGTCTGCACTTCATCAACATTGCTAAAGTATGGTTTGATTCTTTTGCCATTCACTTTGAAACGCGTGCCATTTTACTTTTCTAACTTACCAGCCCCATGGTTGAAAACATGTGTGACTTTGAAGGGTCCCAAATATTTGGACTTGACTTTGCCAGGTTGAGTTAGTGTAAAACCAAGTATTTCGATGCGGACTGGTGATGCTGAATGCGTCGATCATGTTATAGCTTCATCCTTTATTTGTACAGGACTTAACACTCATATGCCCTTAAATAAAACTCATCAAGTTCATTGAGTTGACTTAATCTTAAATTTACCACATCACTCCAATCCAGATTTAGCTATTTAAGTACCTATATCGCCTTGTGCTCAAGCTTTATAGGGAAGTGACAAGCTTTATCAAAAATAAATTGGTAAGGAGACATACCTATATGAGTCATGAATATTGTTTGGTATGCCCATAATGCATCATCAAGCCTTCATGGCCAATTTGTCTGGTTTGTATTCACAATCTTGGATATAATCTATTTAATCTCCTTATTAGACACCTTAACTTTACCACTCGGCTATGGATGGTAAGGTGTTGTCACTCTATGTTTTGCCCCAATTTCTCAAGGAGAACCTTGAACAACCTATTGATAAAATGGAAATCTCCATCGTTGATGATCGCCCGAGGAGTGCCAAATCGAGAGAAGATGTTTCGTTTGAGGAATGTCGTGACACTTTTACCTTCATTGTTAGGAAGTGCTACTGCTTCCATCCCTTTTGAGACATTGTCCATAACAACCAAAACATACTTATTCCTATAAAAATTGATGAACGGCTCCATGAAGTCTATCCCCCAAATATCAAACAACTTCATTACCATAATGGAGTTTGGAGGGACCTTATGCTTTCGAGAAACACCACCTTCTCTTTGGCACTTATTACAAGCCTTAGCATAATCATAAGCATCTTGGTGGATGGTTGGCCAATAGTATCCACAGTACGAGATCTTATGCATTGTTTGAATTCTACTATGATGCCCTCCTATCAATGATGAATGACAAGCCTAAAAAATACTCATCATCTCCACCACGGGAACACAACAACGAATAATCCAATCTTCATAGACACCAAATAAATATGGTTCATCCCCGAAAAATTTCTTCATATCAGACATGAACATACAGTGCTAGTGAGAAGTCAAGCCTGGTGGCACTACATCACCAACTAAGTTGTTCGTATAATTCGCAAACCATGGTATCAAATCATAAGATGTTGCCAATACTCTCTTATCAAGAAACAAATAATCAACCTCCACCCTATTATTGAACTTTGCCATGGACTCATCCCCAAGTATGGATAGATGGTTGCAACTTGATTCTCTGTCCTCTTTTTGTCAATCACCTCAAAATTAAACTCTTAGAGAAGATGTACCTATAGAATTAATCTTGGTGTTGCATCCTTCTTATTTATCAAGTACCCCAATGATGAGTGGTTAATATGTACAATGACTATGGTCGCCAAAATATATGATCTGAACTTCTCGAACACAAAGACCACTGCAAGTAACTCCTACTTGGTGACAGTGTAATTCTTCTATGCTTCATTGAGTGCTTTGCTGCCATAGTAAATGGGATGAAGTATCTTCTCTCTATGATGTCCCAAAACCACACTAAGCGTAACTCCACTTGCATCGCGCATAATCTTGAAGGGCTGAGTCTAATCTGCAACAACTATGATAGGTGCTGAAAATCAACCTCTACTTTAACTTTTTGAGTTCTTTTAGACATGCATCATCAAACACGAATTTAACATCCTTCTCAAGTAGCTTATATAATGGATGTGCAATCTTTCAATTATGAATTGCCTGTAAAAGCTATCTGTCCCAAGAAACTTCTCTCATCTTTAAAAGAGATAGGTGAGGACGTTTCTCAATAACCGCAACTTTAGCTCTATCAACCTCTATAGCTTCGGTGGAGATCTGGTGTCCCAACTTAATATCTTTCTTTACTATAAATTGATAATTTTTCCAGTTCAGTACAATATGACATTCTTTACATCTATGAATCACATCATGCAAATGCCTCAAAAAATCATAGAATGAGTCTCCAACATGTTAAAGTCATCCATAAACACCATAATAGTGTCCTCGACCATATTAGAAAAGATAGACATCATGCCTTTCTAGAATGTGGTTGCTACATTACACAATCTGAATGCCATCCTTTTGAATGTGAAGGTTCCGCAAGGACATGCAAAGGTCATGTTCGGTTGATCCTCTGGAGCAATAAAAATTTTATTATGACCCAAATAACCATCAAGAAAATAGTACTAGCCTTCACCTACCAAGCAATCTAGAATCTAATCTATGAATGGCATAGCAAAGTAATCTTTCTCTGTTGACACATATTTTGCGATAGTCCATGCAAAACCTGCAACTTATGATTGATCTCATAGGAATCAGATCATTGCTAGAATTAGGACCATGGTGATACCTCCCCTCTTTGGAATACACTGGACTAGATTCACCTATTCACTGTAAGCAAGTATATATATCACACCTGAATCCAACTACGTAATAATTTCTTTGCGTACAACCTCCTATATCAATGGGTTGAAATAACTTTGGTGATCAATACTCGACTTATAATTCTTGACCAGTTGAATCTTGTGGATACATATGCTAGATGGGATATCGATGATATCTGCAATCGTCCATCTAATAGCCCTTTTAAATCATTTGAGTATCGAAACTAAAACATCCACTTGTTCATCATTAAGATCTACAAAAACAACTATTGTTAGTACCTAAAAACACATACCTCAGGTGGCTGGAAAAGCCTTCAATTCCAACATTGGTAACTCCTCAGTGGATGATCAAGTAGGTGAGGACTCGCGATTCTTCACATCCAACTCAAGCTTGAGTTAGTACCTATGATAATTGTGTGCTATAAGTGACTTAATCATCTGATCATAGTTTGGGATACCATCACTCTTAAAGTTCATCAATACATCCTTAAGATCTTTGACGCTCACTCTCTTCTGAATCAGTACCTCAGGTTTCACTTCATCAATGCTTTGAGTAACTGAGACAACTTTTAGATCATCAGGTCTCTTCATGAACTAGAAAACATTAAAGACAACTTCTTCATAATTTAATCTAATCTTGAGTTGACCTGACTCCATATATGCTAGTGCTCGTCTAGTGGATTTGAAGGGTCTTCCAAAAATGATTGGAACGCCAAAGTCAACTTCATAATCTAGTATCACAAAGTCTGCAAGGAATCTAAAATTCTCAACTTGGGCTACAATGTCGTAGAGTATCGCTATAGGCTTCTTCATAGTCCTGTCTTCCATCAATAATGGCACTATAGTTGATGTAGGGGCTCCCAAGCCCAACCGTTTGAATAATGTAAGAGCCATTAAGTTGATGTTGGCTCCTAAATCGTATAATGGCTTTTCAAAGTTGAAGACTCTGATGGTAAAAGGTATGGTGAATGCTTCAGGATTTTTCTTTTTATACACCTTGGAACTTATCCCAATTGCTACAGAATGGTGAATATCATGAGAAAGCACTTGATTCACCGTTTGTTTTTTAGTCACTAGGTCCTTCATAAACATAGCATACCCGATCATTTGCTCGAATGTATCAATAAGTGGGAAATTAATAGAAAGGTACTTTAACATGTAGGTAAAATTCTAAAACTCCCCCTCATTATTCTTCTTGAGTCTCTGGGGAAAAGGAGGTGGAGGCCTGGGTATAGTTTCAACTTCCTTGGGGGTACCACTTCATCGCTCACTCCATCCTTGGCCTTGTTATACCCAGCTTCAGCATCCTTGCTTTCCATAATATCCTCATAAACCTCATTATTGACTATCAATATTGGTGGTTCAATTGTTTGCTTACCATCTCTTGTAGTCACTGTCATGCACTACCCATCATTCTTTATATTTTGCACTATATTGCTTGGCAATTTACCTTTCTACCACTGGTTTAACTGTGTAGAACCGAATTGCTGGTCCAACTGCTTAATAGTCACAGCATGAGACTAAATCTTCTGATTAATACCTTATATGCAAGCTTTCATCCCTTCAAGGTCTTCTCTTGTGTATCCTCCTTTTTCAACAACTTGTCAGACATCTCTTCAATTCTCGAACTACTAGCCCTAGAATCATAATTTTGTGGTGGGACATAAGGTCTGCTTTTATACATATTTCTTTGACCCTAATCACCTTCTCGACCTTATCCCCTATTTCAATCATAGTAACTGACTTGATTATTGTCCCTGCATATACTATCTCTGTCATAGTTTCGACCTTGATTCCGTTAACCTCGATGCCAATAGTCCTAAATTTGACCCTTAAGCATTCGTCAAGAAACCCCTCATCTAATCAGTAAAAAAGCAAGTATCATCCTCATAACTTGGCTCCTCATATATGGGTGCTCTAGGATGTCGATGACTGATTGCATTCACCCTTTCTTGATTTTGCATCATCGATAACCCAACATTGGTACTAATCTAAGCTAACTCTTACAACACTTCCTCACTGATTTTCATCTACTTCAAATTTATATTAACTTTGGAAGATCTCTTTGTCATCAATTTTTACCTTGTGTCCCACGCACGATTTGTCTTAATTACCCTTTCCAATCATTGAGCTACATCTATGAAAGTGCAATCGAGGAATGATCCTCCTATTATGGTATCAGTTGCTGCTTTGTAATTATCATCCAATGCCCTATAGAAAATTTCCACCAATGAATCATCAATAATTTTTATGGTTTGGAACACTCCTCAAGTATTTGTTAACCTTTTACCACTTATAGAATCGCCATATAATTACTCGAAGTTGTTAATCTGATCCTTAAGCTTCAGCTTCTTCGACTTAGGAAAATGCCTCTCCAAAAACTCTTTTTGCATTTACGCCAATGTAGTGATAGAACTCGATAATAGATTGGATAATCATACTGTCACTTCACCTATGAGACATAATGGGAAGACACAGAGTCCAACGACATCCATTGACAAATTTTGATTTTTAATCATACTCTTACAAATGAAAACAACATTATGTAGATGGTTATGCAGATCCTCTATTATTACGCTCGAAAACAAACCCTTAATGGTGCAACATCTATAGATACCTACTCGATATGGAAATCTTGGTATCTTTTGGTAGAGGAGACAACACAATAGCTCCTGTAACATCCACTACGTAGGATCAAGTTTGTAAAGATTTCACCCATTTCCTACCGCATGTTGACATTGTGGCGGTTGGCATTGTCTTGAGTTATTCTTCTCAACGTTCTTTTAATTTATGGATCAAACAAAGTCAAGGGAATGCCTTAATTGTGGGCATACTCTACAACTTTATGTTGAAAGAAAAAACAAAAACAACAAGAATGTAAAATAAGGAAAATAAGAATTAACTCACAAATTACTCTAATTAAATCAATCTAAAAGTCGTATTCCCTGACAACGGCACCAAAATTTAATCATGCCCAAATTACACCTCCCAATTAAGGTATAAGTGGTCTTTGTCCAAATATAGAACCTAACAATGGTTAGGATTGATCCCATAAGGAATATGGTCTAGAGTTGGAGTAATTAAAGTAATTAAGATAAGCTAATTGACTTACCTTCAAAAGAGGGGGTTTTAACATAAAAGTAGTAATTAAACCTACATAATAATCACACAAAATCGATGCAAATATTGTGAATTTAGTGGAAGAAGTAACTAAGGTATTGTGTTTCCCTTGAACTCCTAACATAGTAATACCTCATAATTGTAACCTTTTCTAGTATGTAGCATGTAGAACTGGTAAGTTATGTTCACCTAACCCCTTGATACATCAATTAGGTAAATTTCACCACATAATTTGATCCTTCTATAGATGTCGCGTTACTAATCCTTACCTTATCCTAGTATAACCATCCTTTGATTTGTTCAGGTTGATTAGATGAGTGTACTCACATTGAATCCTGTTATTTTATCTCTTTCTCCATTTATTAGACCCCTTGATGCTATAAGTAAGAATAAGGTGAGTTCTAACATTTGCGACCATTAAAATTATTCAAAACAAAGAGATATATAATATATGCATGCACAATTTTCAAGGATTACAAATTATTCAGTTTTACTTTATTAGTTCTTAATGGTTTTCACAATCCTGGTTGTGAATTTAATTACTCATGTTTATTGTAAATGAGAGTATTGTGTTATGAATTTACATAACTAAACACTTATATGAAGGATTAAAGAACACGAAATCCAAATTCTGCATGAAAATCACAACATTATAATTCGAAGATAAAGTTAAAAGCAATCCATAAGAAATCTCCAAGAACAAAGAATAATCTCCAATCTCAAGTTCTGGACGTTCTATCTGCTCTCTTGGTCTAAAAAAACTAAAAACCTATTTATAATAAAAGAAAACCAAATCTTAAACAAATAGAAAAACTAGAATTGGAGCCTCTGACAAACATAGTTACGACCCGTAGTTGCATTTACAACCTGTAGACTGGCTTTATAGATTGCATTCTTCATAAACTGTCTTCAATGTATGAACCCCTTTTTATGGATCATCTTCTAACTTATAACTCATAAAAGGTTTCAACTGGTAAATATTCAACAACTATACACAATCTCTGATCCTTAAGGCATGAATTGATATATGGGCTATCAAATGGTCTACGACCCGTCCTGGTAACATATGGTTTTAACTTCTGAAAATTTTTCCTTCATTGAATTAGATCTGTTAGACCAACCTATGGCCCATGGAATGACCACAGGTTGTAGAATGTCCTGTAAAAACCCAAAAACTGCAATCTGTTAAATTTAGCCCAAAAACTTCCCGACTCCTAAAATCCTGAAAAATCAACATAAAAACACACTATACCTACTAATATTACTTTGAGAACATACAAAATTCTAAATTTAAACTGTTAAAAGTGTCATATTTTGGCGGTACATGACTGGAGTATTTGAAGAATTTTGACAAAAGAATCTTTGGAAAAATTGAGGACGCCCACCACTTTTAGAACTCGAGTAAGAAAAGTTATCATATTTGGTCTTTGTCCTCTACGACTGCCTAGGCTTCTTTTCTATGCTTATCTTCCTCAATTTGTTTAGAATAAGTCATGAGCCTTAAGATGTCCATTCCTTTAATCAACACGATAGTTTTTTGCACTCTTCGAATACAAAATTTGAAACACCCAATACGAACTTGATCATTCAAGCCTTAGATTCCATAGTTATGAATGAAGTATATTTTGACAATCATATGAACTTGAGAGCATATTCCCTGATACTCATGCTTCCTTGCTTCAAGTTGATGAACTATTGAATCTTAGCCTCTCTTAGTAAGGGGAAAGAAACAATCAAGGAACACTTATTTCAACTCTTCTCATGCAACAAGAGCTACTCCTCTAGCTCACTCACTCTTTTATTGACAAAATTCAATCCCTGCAACTCCCTTGAATAGGTAAGATTCCATGTTTGCCTTTTTTACCATTGATACCTCCATAATCTCTACAATCTTATAACAGCTTTCTTGAACGTATAAAGATCATCATCCATCTTTCAATCATGAAATTTTGGGGGGATTTATCCTTGTGAAGTCACATGCAACCACGGTTTGAGCAAGCATCTGAAAAAAGGGCTCAAAACTCCACACATGACACTTATGTGGCCAAAGGATCCTTGGGAGCTTGCGGGTTTTGGTGCTCCTCCTTTTGGTCCACACCTCTTTTAATAGGAGTTCTTCATAGATACATATTTCTGTAATTGCTAAGAACAAGTGTTAGAAGGAAAAATCATAGAGTACAACTTTATCATACTATGAAATCAAGAAAGAAGTAAAGTTCTCTAAAATGTGTCATAGCTTCATATTCATAGATGTGGCACTTTTCACACCCATAAATAAGACTCTACTCGATGTAGCATGTTAGACTTCCTAGTATACCTTAATACTTATGATCTAATACCAAGATTGTCACAACACAACCTATCCTCTAGTGTGACATGGTGATTAGAATTTCAAGGGATTCCAACCAAGTGTAAGGCCCCACTTGTTGGAGGAATGTAAAAGTGCCTAATAAATAAAATCTAGAAATTTTTTGAGCAGTAGTGAATTTTACAAAAGGGCCTATCGATCGTAAGTGGTCCCATAGGCCATAATTTATGTTCATGGAGTCATGGCCTGACTTTGTAAAAATATTAATTTCTAAAGTTGGGAGTACGAGTAAGCAGACGAATAATACCTTGACTTACGAGGCATAAGTCATGTCGTAGGTTAAGAATATGAGAAATTTTCTAAGGGTCCAAATTGTTATCAGATAAACCCCTTACATACGGCTCATAGACTGGACCACAACATATTAATAGGGTTTGTGGTCCTATTCGGCAAAATTTTAAAGAGGCAAATTTGACATTTCCTATTATTCTAAGGTTAAAACACATCATTTAGCCCCTTAAATCCTTACTTTCCATCCTTATACACCCTTGACACTCTCATTCCAACTCATCACCAAATACCCTAAGTCCCAAACCTCTCCTAAAAATACTCTCAAGTTCTTCAAGGCTCCAAGAAGAAGAGTGAAAGCTAGGGTTATGATTTCCTCACCTCCAAATCAGATTCCCTCCATAACATTACACCAAGGTATGTGGGTTTGATTGTGGAAACCTATCCTCCACAAGTTCAGCCATTCTTCCTCCTCATCTATTTGAAATCTATGGACATTTATGGATGCTTTTATGAACTCGTTATTATGATAATATTATGAAGAGATTTACCATATCATCTTTGTATATGATTATGCATTAATAATCCATGTGAAAGTTATGGATTGTTATGAGGGTTTGATGATACCCTAGCTATGTCTCATGATGTTTTTGGTGGGTTATTTGAATAATGGGTTTTGGTGGATTATTTGAATAATGTTTAAGTGGTTTCATTTTACTCTTCTCAAGTCATTTACTTTTCAATTGCATGGTTTAAAACCTAGGTGTATATACCTACCATGATGTGACTAAAGATATATGCCAAACTTCTATGATATTGAGGGCCTTATGACAAGATTATACAAACTATGAATGATATGAATTTTGAAAGGGCTATTATGCATGCTATGAGATATGAGAATATTGTGAAAGTTATGAAAGTTATGAAGCCTTTTATTTGATATTATGAAGCTTTGGTTTTGATGAGTTACTGAATGAAAATATTATGATATCAGGATAATTGTATATTATGGCTTTAATTATGATCTAAATATTCCTTGAAATAAGACAAAGCATTGCAAGGACCTTGGTAGATAATCATTATCTCTTAACTATATCGCCACCATAGGTTTTTGAATTAGCTAATGGATCCATATAGTCCATATTACATGGTTGACCAAAAAGGATGGTGTTCTCATACGATTCATATCAATTAAAATACAGAAAAGGGTGGTGTTCCCGTAAGGTTATTATCATAAGTTAACCAAAAAGGGCGGTTCTCCTATTAGATTATTATCATAAGCTCACAAAAAAGGATAGTGTCCCCATAAGGTTTTTATGAAGCACCTTTTTGAAATGGGGGAGTTTCCGTAAGGTGAGTGTATGATTTGCCTTGGCAAAGTAGGCCACTCCAACTCTAGTATGGAGTGAACATCAGGATTTCAAATAGTAAATCACTTGGTCTTATATGTCGGTTATGGTCCCTTCTCATCTATGTATGATATGTTATATGCTTGATAATTTCTCATGCATATTTTGAGTAATAAGACATTGAGCATTCATGACATATTGAGCTTCTACGTTGTTTACAATTATGTATATTATTTAATTATGGCTTATGTTCTCTATTACATTGGGCCCGGCATACTTAGTACATTCGAAGTACTAACACATACTTGTGCCTACATGATCTAACCATGTCAGAACTAGAGCTCCTGTCCATTCTCCTTCTCTACGTGGCTAGATGATTCGATTGAAGATAATTTTGGTGATTCTTCCACTTTGGGAATAATAGTCACTTACTTTCTTTCCTTAATAAGACTTGTTTAATGATGGATATTATTTTTGATGGTGAACCCAAGAGATGTCTTGGCCCCTTTTCTAGTCATATTAGAGGTGTTGTTCGGTATTTGGATATGTATATAATGAGCCTAACTCTTATTACGCTATGTATCATGAAAGACTCCCTTAGCCCCTTATTCTCTGATATATGTTGATTATTTGTTGTGAGGATGAGATGGAAGTCCTAACTCCCTAACTGCCCCCATAGCGTGAGTCATCCTTACCCGTGCCTTAGACTTTAATTGTTATGTGATCCATGCTAATCCTCTTTCTTATAACATCCCGATAGCATGAGTCTAAAGTCCTATCTCCACTAGAATTTAAGTGTTATTTGCTTTAATGTTTGCTTTTGCAAACAAGAATGTGCTATGAATGCTTAAAAGGATTGTTTAGGGTTCCTTTTAGTTTTCCATTCGTTATTTTACGCCTTGGACTAGGCTAGGGTCATGACACTAAGCCTCTTAGTATACATTGCATACATAAGTTAAGTAATAACATCAATGAAATTCATAATGCAGAATAAAGTCTCAAATGATAGATATGTAGATAAAAGAAACATGAAGTTATTATTCAAAGAAATGGGAAATACATCTCATATTAATCTAGCATGCCTCTACTAGTTTTATAATGACCCCTAGTTTAGGAGCCCCGAATAAAAAAGTTGGCCTGAAAAATAATTGGGAACCTGGTTCACAAGACCATTTACGGCCCGTAAATTTTTTGCAGCTCGTAAGGACGCTTCTTAAACTAGAACTTTAGGAAGGAGAAATGTTTTCAAGTGTGGGGTAAACCACTGACTAGGTTATGGCCTGTAGATGACATTACAACTTGTAGACAAGTTCGTGAGTGGGACCCCAAACATGAAAAAAATTTAGAGTTTTCAGGAAGGTGATTTACGAGTTATTAAATGGCCTGTCGAATAGGGTACAACCTGTATAAGGTTTCATGGAATGAGGTTGGAAATGAGGCTAAATTTGACGAAGTGTGGAAGGACTCTACAAGTCAAAATCAGGGCATATATGGAATTCTATGGCTCATCCTATTTGTCGTGGTCTTCAATTCAATAAAAGTTGGATTTTAGGATTCTCAAGTGAGTCATCAGACTAAAAGACTTATGGCTTGTAAGTCAGTTTATGGCCTATTTCCGGGTCTCGTAGATGGCTTCTAGCAGATTTTCATAAGGGCTAACTCAGTTCTTTCCATCAATTCTAATTCAAAACCATATCATTTTGTAGATGAGAAAGGAACCTATATTAGCCTACAAGCCCTAATTACCTTCATTCTATACTCCTAAATTCTTCAAATAAAAAAGAGGTCCTCAAGAACTGCCAAGAACAAGCTAGGGTTTTAAGTCTCTTCCCAAAGGCTTCAGTTCTGTCTCTCCCTAGTTCCCTAGGTCTGTGAGTTGATTTATGGGTATTCTTTCATCCATAGGATTTCCTACTATGGATTTTACCTTTTCTTTATGTTTCTCAATTCTAATGAATGCTTATGATGAATTCATGATTTTTAAGTTACTACACGATATTCGTAAAGTTTAATGACTACTTTGCTAAATAATAATATGTATATATTTGAAGTATGATGTTGATTCTATGAGAGGTTTTAATATGATTAAGATTGGGTGACTTCAATATTCCTTTTTAAAGAAATTTCTTAAGACTTATATGATTTATGGTTGTCCCATGTATCAATTAAGCCCACATTATTTTTTAATAAAGTTTTTCATGAATTATGACTATGATTAGGGCATAATGAAGAGCTTTACAGATAAAATTTACCAAAGATATATGTAAAATGATTATTGCTCGAAGAGATGTTTAATAAAGATTCTTAAGTTCGAGCTACTCCTATAATTGCTACTTAGCATTCTAAGAGTATGTTTTTAAAAACTTTTTGTGGGATGACCTAACACCGAAAAGACTAGAGATTGGGACTCATCCTGTGAGTTGAAGCAGGATCCTTTGAAGCTAAATCTCGATATCTCGAACAATCTGGTGATAAGAGCCTTATAGGCTTGGCTAGTGGATCCACATAGGCCTAAAATTTATGAAAGATGTCATTACAAAGTTACTAAGTTTTGGATATCTACCTTGGCAAGTAAATTTCCCTTTTCCCAATGGAAGGAGTGTATTGGATATCTCCCAATGGAAGGAGTTCATCGGATTCCATATAGTAGCTCACATGGCCTAATTGTCGGTTATGCTTCATCCCACAAGTTTACATAATCCTATAATATATCATTAATTTGTGTGTTTAATATGCATTTTCTCATATTGACCTGAGCCATATTCCTTGTACATGTTTAAGCTTATTTAATCACTTTTTAATCTTATGTATATCTATAAATTATGTTTAACTATGATGACATTACAGTTTCATCCATGCATTGCATCTCACATACTTAGTACATTCAAATGTACTAATGCATATTTGCCTACATGATTTAACCATGTAAGGATAGGTACTCCTCCACTAGCTTATGGTTAGTAGTTGGAGTTCAAGACTAGCTATTTATTGTGGTAAGCCCTTAGTTTTGGACTCCATCTATTTTCCATGCTTGATGTATTTTATTTTCGGATAATGTATCTATCGCCCTTCAGAGTCTTTCACTTTCTATATTGTCTAATGTGGATGCTCTTTTCATTTGATGGAAATTGACCTCACCGTTTTTATTTGTATGTATTAATGGTATGCTTATGGACTAGTGATACTTTCTAATTTGTTTGCTTTTAATGTTGCTTCATCGTAATAGATTTTCCACAGCCCCCTTTTCCCTTATGTTTTTTTCCGCAATATGTTTTCATTTAAATTCTCATAAATGCTTAAGATACTTAGATAACTTGGGTGAGGTGCCTCGAAGTATCTCATTTATTGTGTGATAACTAGGTCCCTAGGTTGGGTAGTTACAAACTTGGTATTAGAGCATGAGGTTATAAAATGTTCCTCGAATGTCCATGCAAACCCCATAGCATAGAGCCTCATTCAAGATTGTGAAGCTCGCCACTATCTTGAATGAGAGGCTATAAGATGGTTTAGGAAAGATTGAGTAAAAAAATAAAAATTATTCGAGCTTCTTTCTTATTCAATATCGTGCTTTCGAGTTGGGTAAGGTTTTTCACTAACTAATGACGAGCTTTTGTTTTTTCCTAGATAATGTCAACCCAAAGATCTCCCACCAATGAGGCAATCTATAACAATAAGTCCCTCTACTCCAATAGGATGAATGAGTGTCTCATGAAGAGTTCAAAGACGCTTTCAAGGTGTTGGTCCAAGCACTGGCTAACCAAGTCAACAAAGAGATAGACGTACCTATCCAACTACCTACCCCAACGCTAAAGTTAGGGACTTCTTTCAGATGAACCCATTGGAATTCCATGGGTTAAAGGTAGATGAAGACACTATTGAGTTTATTAAAGAGACCTACTAGGTTATGGCGGTGATGGGTATACTGTCGAAGGACAAAGCTGAGTTGGTGGCCTACCAACTTAAAGGAGTCGCCAAGATTTAAAACGAGCAGTAGGCCGATATGATAGGTTAAGAAATGAGTCCCATCGGTTGGGAGGAATTCAACTGTGCCTTCCTAGACCAGTTCTTTTCCATTAAGCTTAGGCAGGCGAAGATCGAAGAATTCATCAATATGAAACAAGAAAGCATGAGTGCAAGGGAATATACCCTCACGTTCACCGAATTATCCAAGTATACTCCATTTATGGTCGCGAATTTGAGGGATCACATAGCAAATTCATTCATGTGTCTATGAGTTTGGTGTCCAAAGAATGTAAGATGATGTTGTTGGTCAAGGAGATGGATATTTCGTGCCTAATGACATATGCTGAACAAATTGAAGAGGAGAAACCCCGAGAAAGGGTAATGGATTCCAAGCAGGCTCGTGTGGATGGTAAAAACTACTCTCACCAAGCAGTGGTGGCTACAAATCCCAAAGTGGCATGAGGCAAGGATCCACCAACGCTCCTCCTTCCCCCAAAGCCCTAAAACCCTAATTGCCCGAAGTGTGGGAGGCCCCATAAAGAGGAATGCTTAGTCGAGTCCAATGCTTGTTTTACTTGTGGAAAGCCTAACAACTATGCCAAGGACTGTGGAAGTGGAGGCACAAGATCCTAGGGCTAGAGGGTTCAAGCTCAAGGTGCCCCTAGGGCTAATGTGTTCTATGCCCTTTATGGTCATCAAGAGGTTGAGAAAACCCCAGATGTGGTCACTGGTATGTTACAAGTTTATGATTCTGATGCATTCGCATTTTTAGATCCGAAAGCAAATATGACTTTTGTAACCTCATTCTTTGTATTTGAATTTCATGATGTCCTGAAGTCCTCCATGAGCCTTATGAGTTGAATAAACTTGTGGGTGAGTCTACCATAGCTCAAATGGGTTGTCCCATTTCTATTCTGCATAAAGTGATCCCATGTGATTTAGTTGAGATCTCTATGGTAGACTTTGATATAATTTGGGGGATGGATTGTTGCATGCTTCCTATACCTCCGTTGATTGTATAACCTATAGGGTTAAATTCTAATTTCCTAATGAGCCAGTTCTTGTGTGGTAGGGTTGCAACTCTTTATGTACAGGTCAATTCATATCTTTTATTTAGGTCCGCAAGATGATCTTCAAGGGGTATATCTACGACTTGGTGAGGGTCAAAGATGTCTCTTCCAAAGTTTCTTCTCTTGAGTTAATCCCTATTGTAAGTGAGTTCCCTGATGTTTTCCTAAATGAATTATCGGGTGTCCCTCCCGAAAGGAAGATAGACTTTGGTATAGATCTTTTGCTTTATACTCAGCCTATCTCAATCCCTCTTTATAGTGTGGCTCACACAGAGTTGAAAAAGTTGAAGGAGAAATTAAAGGATTATTTGGAGAAAGGTTTCATCAGACCAAATCAGTCACAATGGGGTGCCCCAGTGTTATTTGTAAGAATAAAAATTGGCCCACTCCATTTGTGCATTGATTACTGAAATCTCAATAAAGTCACCATCAAGAATAAGTATCCTCTCCTGATAATAGATGATTTATTTGATCAACTTCAAGGGAACCACTCATTTCTCCAAGATTGACTTGAGATATGGTTATCACCAATTAAAGGTAAGAGAAAGCGACATCCCTAAGATGACTTTTTGAACTAGGTATAGTCACTCTGAATTTGTGGTGATGTCCTTTGGCCTCACTAACGCATCGACAATATTTATGGGCATCATGAACAAAGCGCTCAAGCAAACATGTCATGGTCTTTGTTGATGATATTCTTATCTATTCCCTATAGTGACAAAATCATATGAAGTACTTGAGGGTAGTATTGCAAACCTTGAGGGAAACAAAAGCTCTATGCAATGTTTAACAAGTGCAAGTTTTGGCTAGATGAGGTTGCCTCCCTTGGGCATAGGGTATCTAGAGAGGGCATCAAAGTTGATCCTAAGAAGACAGAGGCGGTAAGAAACTAGCCAAGGCCATTGACTCCTACAGACTAAGTAGTTTCTTGGGTCTAGTTGGTTACTATAGACGGTTTGGGCAATACTTTTCCACAATTTTGTCTCCACTCACCAAGCTAACTCAGAAAAAGGCTAAGTTTGCATGCACGGATTAATACGATAAGAGTTTCAGACATTGAAGGATCTGTTGACTTCAGCCCCTATATTAATATTGGCGGAAGGGAATGATTAGTTCATTGTGTATTGTGATACATCATGGATTAGGTTGGGTTGTGTGCTAATGCAAAATGGTAAAGTGATTGCCTATGCTTCAAGGCAGTTGAAAGTGCATGAGAAAGAATTACCTGACTCATGACCTTAGGCTTATGATTATGGTGCTTGCATTAAAGATTTGGTTACATTACTTGTATGGAGTTCATGTGGATAGTTTCACCAACCATAACAGTCTCCAACACGAACCAGGTTATGGCCGATAACCAGGTTATGGCCGATAACAGTCTCCAACACGAACCAGGTTATTCTTCCGAAATCTCGACTTCAATGCATTCTAGTTTCTCATGATGTATGTATTTATTTTGACATTTATGGATTGTACTGAGATATGATTTAAAGTATGAAATCTGAAATTTTTGAGAAACAATGTTTGACTTGCATTTTGCAAGCATATTGAGATATTAGCTGCTAGTATACTCCTTAGAACTTGCCTTTAAATACATTTGGGGACGAATCTTTCCAAGGAGAAGACATTTTAACGACCCACAGTTTAGGAGCTCCGAGTGCAAAAAATTAGCTTAAAAAATAACTAAGAACCTGGTTCACAAGAAAATTTATGGCCTATAAGTTGTTCTATGTCTCGTAGGGACGATACTTAATCATAGAACTTCAGGAAAGAAAAAAGTTTCCAAGTGTAGGGAAACCCACGAACCAGGTTATGGCCGATAAGTGATATTAAGTTTCGTTGATAGGTTTGTGAGTAGGACCCCAGACATGAAAGAAATTTAAAGTTTTAAGGAAGGTGATTTATGAGTTGTCAGATAGCCTATAGAAAGGGATATGACCCATATAAGGTTTTGTAGAATAAGGTCAAAAATAGGTAAAAGTTAGCTAAGTGGGGAAGGACTATATGAGTCCAACCATGACACGTAAGTAATTCCATTAATCGTCCTGTTTGTCGTGGTTTTCAATTCAACAAAAGTCTGATTTCAAGATTCTCTGGTGAGGCATCAGAAGGACTTATTACCCGTAAGTTAGTTTATGATCCATAATCGAGGTCTCGTAAATGGTTTTTGATAGTTTTTAATAAAGGGTAATTCAATCGTTTCCATTAATTCTAATTCAATAATATGTTATTGTAGGGATGGGAAGGAACCTATATTAGCCTACAAGCCCTAAATATCTTTATTCTATACTCCTAAATTCTTCAAAGTAAAAAGAGGTCCTTAAGAACTCCCAAGAATAAGCTTGGGTTTCCAAGTCTCTTTACCAAGGCTTCAATTCCATTTATCCCTAGTTCCCCAGGTATGTGAGTTGATTTATGGATATCGTTTCACCCATAGAGTTCCTTACTATGCATTTTACCTTTTCTTTAAGATTCTCAATTCTAATGCAAGCTTATGATGATTTCATGATTCTTAAGTTACTATATGATATTCATAAAATTCAATGATGACTTTTCTTAATAAAAATATGTATATGTTTGAAGTATGATGTTGATTCTATGAGGGGTTTTAATATGATTAAGGTTGGGTGACTTCGATATTCCTTTTTAAAGAAATTTCTTAAGACTTATATGAAGTATGATTGTCCATGCATCAACTAAGCTCATCTTATTTTCAAAAAGTTTTTCATGAATTATGACTATGATTAGGACACTTATGAAGAGTATCAAAGTTAAAATTTACGAAAGATATATGTATGATGATTATTGACCTAAGATATGTTTAATAAAGATTCTTAAGTTCGAGCTACTCTGATAATTATTGTTTATAATTCTAAGAGTATGTTTTTAAAATCTATTTTTTAACATATTCTATGGGATCACTTAGCATCGAGAAGACTAGAGATTGGGACTCATCCAGTTAGTTGAGACATGATCTCTTAAAGCTAAATCTTGATGCCCCTAACTATTTGTCACCATAGAATCCTTATAGTCTAGGCTAGTGGATCAACGTAAGCACAAAAGTTATGAAAAATGCAATTGCAAAGTTAGTAAGTTTTGGATATCTACTTTTGCAAGGAGATTTTTTTTTCCCAATGGAAGGAGTGCATTGGCCTTTTCCCAATAGAAGGAGTTCATTGGATTCCATGTAGTAGCTCACATGGTCTTACTGTCGGCTATGGTCCATTCCCACAAGCTTATATGATCTTCTAATATGTCTTTAATTCGTGTGTTTAATATACTTTATCTCATATTGAACTGAGCCATATTCCTTGTGCATATTTAAGTTCATTTTATAACTCTTTAATCTTAGGTATATCTATATGTTATGTTTAACTATAATGACATTACATTTTTATCCGTGCATTGCATCTCACATACTTAGTACAATCAAACATACTAGCGCATATTTACCTGTATGATTTAACCATGTAGAGATATATACTTCTCCACCAACTCGTGGCTGGTAGTTCATGTTCAAAACTAGCTATTTATTGTGGTGAGCAACTAGTTCAGGACTCCACCTATTTTTCACTTTTCATGTATTTTATTTTTAGACATTGTATCTATGGTCCTTCAGAGGCTTTTACTTTCTATGTTATCTATTATGGATGTTCTTTTCATTTGATTTCGTTTGTGTGTATTAGTATTATGCTTCTGGATAAGTGATATTTTCTAAGTTGTATACTTATAATGTTGCTTCATTAAAAAAAAAATAGCCCATAGCCCCTTTTTACCTTACAATTTATTTTCGCAATATATTTTCAATTAATCCTATGAATGCTTGAGTGCTTAGATGGCTTTGGATGAGATGCCTTCGAATATTTCATTCATTGTGTGATGACTAGGCTCCTAGGTCGGGTTATTACAAATTTAGATGGGAGCATATGATATGCCCTGGCTTATCCAAACC
This sequence comes from Solanum sejunctum, assembly GCA_025642045.1. Classification (NCBI taxonomy): domain Eukaryota; kingdom Viridiplantae; phylum Streptophyta; class Magnoliopsida; order Solanales; family Solanaceae; genus Solanum; species Solanum sejunctum. Next base: position 34,348 of record JAOTQJ010056952.1, read on the forward strand.
TAATTAAATAAAGTCATGTTAAGAAATCATAAACTCATGTTAGATTGTCATTGAACCATGAGAATTCATCAATCAAATGAACTTTAACAACTTGAACTAGATATGAAAGAAATGGAATTAACCATCAAATCCTATGTTATAAACAATGTAGACAAAAAGTTGTGTTAGTACACAGAATGTATTAAGTATGTAAGCAATGCAATATACATATGTCATGATATGCAATTGACAAAGTTATAAAATATAGTAAGCATTTCATTTAAAGCATGATAGTAACACATGAACAAGGTCAATGTAATTTATGAATTATAATGAAAATTTTAAAAGAGCACAAGTATAAGAAAACATACTCATTTATGGGATATCAATCTTAATCGATAATAAGACTATATGAGCTATAATGTAAAATTTGGTGTTACTCCTATACCAAAAAAGAGAGATGCTACTTGACAAGGTAAAATCCATGAGTAACATCATTAGCATCAAGAGCTATATGTGGATCGAATAGCTAGGTCAATTTAGAAAACCTATGAGAGCACGTAGTTTGGGACTAGAGATTTCTATAAAGTGCCCTTTGGTGACTTCTAGAGCTTTTTGACTAGGATCTACCTCAAAGTCTTCCCGGTGCTAAGTCAAATTCCACCAAAATAGATATCATAAATTGTTAATATTATGAAAAGATGCAATATCTAATTACCAATCCATTTTCACTAAGTCATAATCATAGACTAGCTCACTAAATATTCAATTCAATTAAAATGAAAATTGTCCTTTTCATATTTTGAATCCATGAATGGGTGAGAAAACCTTTCACTATCATTCATGTATGAAAAAATCTTTCATAATTATTCATTCTTTCTTAATAAATGTCATTAAATCACAATTCATCGTTTTCATAAAACATGCATGAAATTCTTGTCAAATCAAATGATCATAGTTCATAGTGAAAATTAGGGTGAATATCATGAGCTCATAGATAATCAACTTTAAATTATATAAGTTTGATCAATTCATGCAATTTTGAGGAATTCATGCATGACCATGTAGAATAATATCAATTGAATCATAACTGAAAGAACCCACAAAGAATTTTATGAATCCTGGATGAAATTTAGAAGAATTGAATGAAAACCTTGAAATCATAATATTAATGTCAACTCGTGCATAATTAAATCAATACGTATGAGTGAGACCATAATTTATGGAATCCAATGCTAAATTGTCAAAAATTCTAGATTTCTACATTGAAGATTATAAAAAAGTAGAGAGTTATTTTGACTTCATAGATAACAGGAATCATAAATGAATACCTACATACTTTGATGAAGTTTAGCTTACAATCTTGAAGATGAGACTTGAATGTTGAATCCTAGACTTGGGAAGAGAAAATCCATCCAATCAGTTCGTGGAACTCAAGTCCTGCAACTTCCCATCTCTAAACCCCAGACAACGAACCCATGTTATGATTCATAGGTTGTTTTATGATCCATAGACCTCTCCTTGTCCTATTCAAGATATTTTTCTAATTCTTTGAATCTCAATTAGAAGACCACTCTCACGACCCGTAAATACCCCTCATCCTAAGGCAAATTTTTCAAGTCTCCGAATCTCATCCACAAGGACCATATGCGAGTCTTAGAATGAAGTACAATATGTAAAATTAGCTCGAACCTCATCTTAAATTTTAAAATGTTCTTAACTTTTAGGTCTCATCTTTGATCCGTGAATTAGTAAACGGTCTGTAGATAGGTCTTATAGACCCTTCACTAAAACTATTTTCTACACTTTTCTTTCTTCGTTCTAACGTTTCAACTTTTGGGTATTACAGTTCTCCGTTTCACTATGTTATGGGTTTCATAGGTATTGACAGGTTTGTGGTTTTAACAATTTCCGTTTCACTAGTTGACAGTTGAAGCACTTGGGCAAAATATATTTTCTAAGAAAATTAATTACATTATTTGACTTGATTTCACATGTAACATAGATTGTCAACTTGTGATTAGTAGTTGAAGCTAATATAATATTTGACAATGAGGTTTATCAGTGACGAGGATAAGAAACTAGTTTGGATGTTGACAACATTAATTAGTACTTTGTTGTAACAAGAATCGGAATTGACATGCACTGAAGAACAACACTTAGCTTTCTTACACAATAAACTCTCCTTAACTATAAATTCTTACAATAATTTATGTTAATCAATCAAATAAAAAATATTGAAAGCAAAGAAACATTAGCATTTTTCAAATTGTCATTGTGTATACTATATATGCATTATTTTACATGAATTATTTCTACATTTCATTTTGCTCTTCCTCATTTTTTTCACTTTTATTTTGTTGAAAATGTTATTGAAGTGACCTTGTATTTTCTTAATATATTTGACAAATAAGTACAAAAGAAGAAAATTAAAAGAGAAAAAAAAACAAAAAACACACCAAAATCATGAAAAATGTATAAACCCCCCAAAAATTGAATGAAAAAATAACATACTCAATAAAATCTCACGAGTAAGAAGAGGGTAAAATTTGTGTAAGTCTTATTATTATCTTGTGGAGATGAAGAGACTTTTTTGAAAGATCATCTATTAAGATGCATCCATTTCATGTAAAAAGATAAAAATATAGTGAGTCACAAGGAAACAAAGCAAAGTCTATCAAAGGAAGCAACATTTACAACGAAATAGAGTAATAATCACAATACACAGTATACTAGGAAATAGTATTAAAGCCAATAATAAATAATGATGAATATCAAAAACAAGAACTACAGTAATACAATTAATACAATAGCAAACAACAACAACCCAAAGCAAGACAATAATATACTACCTCCTAATATTCTATCCTAATACGGATCATGTACACCTTAATGTCTAGTCATGTCCTTAGTAATTTGAAGTTAAGTCATATCATGTCTTATTATCTCGTCCAAATACTTTTTGGTCTATTTGTAACACCTCGTGAAATTACTAAAATGCCCCTAAACTTTATCGTGTGCACAATGTGTCTTTCCAAGGTCTGATGAAAAATTTGAATTGAATTTGCGATTAGTACGAAAAATTGAGTTAGAAAATGATCTCGACTCGACTTTAAAGGGGAAAAAACATGAATTATTTTTTCCAAAGTAAGCTTAAAACAGTGAGGATTCCGCGCCCCTTCCGCGATGCTGAACCACACTTTGGTTTTTGAAAAATTCAATGAAAATCAAAAATTTGCGAAAAAGTGTAATATTACACTCGTGTGCGTTGCGCACTAGTACAGGAGGAACCAGAAATTTTTCTTTTAGTTAGGGAAGGACAATTTTATCCTTTTTGATATATTTTTATATCCCCAGGTCAGTTTTTAAGATATTTTTCGTATAAAAAGATTTAGACGCATTATTTTCAAAGTTTTCTTATGCTAAGTTAGAGAGAAGAACAGGAGAGTCAAGCAAGGGTATCAAAAAACTTTCAAGTTCTTCAAAGAATTTTCATTCCTAGGTATGTGAAGGCTACCTAAAAGCATGGGATTGATCTACTATGTGCCAAAATAGAGTTAGGATGACAAAATTCATGACTAGAATCTTGATTTAGGAGTTCTTGAAAGTTTTTTGAAAAATTTCTCTAACTTCTTGAATAATTGCTTTAATTCTGGTACACTATCTTAAATTCATATTTGAATTTCTTAAACTATAATTTATATCATGAAGTAATGATCATCATGTTTACTTTTACTGTATATCTTCATTACTATGCGATTGTGACTTGATCCATAAAATTTCTCTCTGTAAAGGCTTAAATAATATACTTAGGGGGAGGTCTAGAGCCTGGAATGTCTGAAAGTGATGCTTGACTGAGTCTAAGTCCTGAGGTGAGTGTGTTGGTGACTGTGATAGCTGAACTAATTATTGATAGAGTTGAATGGCTATAATTTCCCTTAGATTGGACAGATAATATTGCCCGTAGAGGTTGTATGATGAGAGTTCTTGATGGATTGATAGATTTATGAGCGTTTTGAATCTTGGGAGGAGTATTCTCACCGAAATGGGTAATAGTGAGTTCCACTCAAACCTATTAACTACGTAGTCAGTGTAGGAGAGGATTGGATCGTGAAAGCAGATGTTTCCTTAGGGACTTAACAGACTTTTAGATCCACTAATAGACTCGTCCTTTACCCCAGCAAGGTACTGGATGAATGTGGCAATGACATCTCTTTATTATATCACTACAGGCTCATAGGTAGTGGTTGTCGATTGTAGAAACTCTCAGATAGGTTTCATGATTATACAACTCCGATGTGGTGTGAATGTTTGATGTTTGATAGCTAGTGAGGTGATAGAGTCCAGTCCTTTATATCTGAGGTGAGGCTGAGTGATGGATGGGTGATGATTAAACTATTTTCTTTTTATTTAGCTTATTTTACATACAGTATATTTCACATACTAACGCCCCTCTGGCACTGCATCATTTTACGATACAGATTCGATAGACCAAGGACTTCAGCAGCCCGATCGTTGAGGTTCAAATCTCTTCATTCCTAACAGTGGTGAGTTCTCCCCAATATTTGGATGATATTTATTTTTATTGTTGAATAATCCTTTTTTTCTTGATATTTGGTAGTCATAGTCTGTTATGGTACCATTGCAGACTATAGTATAGAGGCCTCATTGACATAGATATTGATGTTAATGTTGATGTCGAGGGTTATTTTTCCTCTTTCTTCTTTCTTTATATTAAGACTGTTGATTTTCCTATTCTATTTCCTTATGATAGACTGATGTTGATAGTATGAGCCCTTTATATTCATTATATCATTTCTTTCCTCTGATGAATTGACTGAATGATGGCAAAGAGACTAAGCGGTCCACTTGGGGGCTAGCAATAGTCTCCGAGTGTCAGTCACATCTAGAGTACCTTCTCAGGACATGAAAAACTTGGTATCAGAGCTCAGAGTTTAAGTGTCCTACGGAGTCTTTGAAGCTGTGTCTAGTAGAGTCTTATTTATGTATGTGTTGTGCACCACACCTCATAAGCAAGAGGCTATAAGACATTAAGAAGTGTTACCCTTCTTCTATGATCTGAGTTCATATTATAGAGTTAACTTGTGAAATTCAGCTTTTAAGTCGTGTGCTTTACACTTACAGAAAATGCCACCAAAGAGAATGGCCGCTCAAAGATGCCACCACTCCCGTCATTGAGAACATCCAAGCAGAGGTTTTGGTTCAGGCTGAGTCTAAGAGACGAGGATGCTCTACTAGGACTGTTGAGGTTCCATAGGTGCCCCCTGCTCAGCCTCAGCCAGCTCCCACTACTGAGGCAGAATTTAGAGGATCCATTACCATGTTGATTCAGTTGGTGGCCTCCGAGGGAAATAGCCACCATTCTCAGGCTCCCAGTTCTAGCTCATAGGAGCCCTCAATTACAACCCAGCTCAGGGACTTCCTGAGGATGAACCCTCTAGTGTACATAGGGTCAAAGGTGGAGGAGGACCCATAAAATTTCATTAACGAGATGTACAAAGTCCTAAGGGCCATACATGCAATAGAGATTGAGGGAGTTGAGCTTATATCCTACCAGCTGAAGGACGTGGCCAATGTGTGGTACACTCAGTGGGAGGGAAGTAGAGGGAAGGATGTGGAGACTACAACGTGGGATGAGTTTGAAACCACCTTTCTTAATCACTTCTTTCCTTTAGAGTTGAGGGAAGGAAGGGCAGATAAGTTCATGAATCTGAAGCATGGAGGGATGACGGTGAAGAAATACAACGTTAAGTTCATCAAACTATTAAGGTATGCTCCCAAGATGGCGAAAGATATGAGGTAGAGGATGAGGAAATTTGTGTCTTTCTCGGCTAGACATGTGCAGAGAGAATGTAAGGCTGCCCTGATGATTTTGGGTATGGACATCTCCAGACTAGTAGTGTACACCCAGCAGATAGAGAAAGATAAGAGGAGGGATAGGGAGGAGAACTTGAGCTAAAAGGCAAAGTCAGCGGGACATGAATCTAACCCGCAATGACAGAACAGGGGTGACAAATCTTATTTCCAGAAGATATTATCACATCCCGCACCATCCACAGCCAGTGTGCCCATGCAACCAACCAGGTATGATCAGAAATCTCAGGGTCATCAGAATTTCAGGACCCCAGGCACCCAATCTCAGGCCAATGTAACTCAAGGTATGAAGGGAAAGCCACCTTGCAGCAAGTGTAGTAAGCTTCATCTAGGTAAGTGCCATGTGGGAAAAGTTATGTATTATGCTTGTGATCAGGCTAGTCATTTCAATTATGAGTGCCCAAAGAGGAGGTAAGGTTAGGAGAGCGGCAGAGCTCAATCTTCAGTAGCACCTCCAATAGGTAATCAGCAGAAAGGTACTACTACTATAGGTACTGGAGGCGGGATGAGCTGCCTTTACGCTATGGGGAACCGATATGAGCAGGAGGCTGTAGTAGATGTTTTCATAGGTATGCTTTGTGTTTTCACTTATGGTTGATATGCCTTGATTGATCCAGGTCCCACCTTATCTTTTGTGACTCCCTATGTAGCTAGAAAGTTTGGTATTCTTCCTGAGTGTTTACTTGAGCCCTTTTCTATCTCTACTCCTACTAGTGAGTTGATCCTAGGTGAGAGGTTTATAGGGATTGTGTGGTGTCTATCTATCATAAAGACACATTAGCTAATTTGGTAGAGTTGTAGATGATCGATTTGATGTAATAATGAGCATGGATTGGCTCCATGCTTGTTATGCTTTTGTTGACTGTAGAACTCAGATCGTTAAGTTTCAATTCCCTAATGAACCTATCTTAGAGTGGAAAGGAAGTTCTGTTGCCCCTAAGTATAAATTCATATCCTATCTTAGAGATAGCAATTTGATATCCAAGGGTTGTATTTACCACCTCGTGCGAGTGAAGTCTGATGATGTTGAGTCTCTTACTCTTGGGTTAGTCCTGATAGTGAATGAGTTTCCTGAGGTCTTATCTGATGACCTTCCTGGAGTCCCTCCTGATAGAGAGATTGATTTTGGCATTGATATTCTTCCCAAACCAAACCTATGTCAATTCCACCCTATAGAATGGCTCCCGCAGAGTTGAAAGAATTGAAAGAGCAATTGAAAGGCTTGTTAGAGAAAGGTTTCATAAGGCCTAGTGTGTCACCTTAGGGTGCTCTCATCCTATTCGTGTGTAAGAAAGATGGGTATTTGATGATGTATATAGACTATCGACAGTTGAATAAGGCTACCATAAAGAATAAATACCCTCTTCCCAAAATAGATGATCTCTTTGATTGGCTTTAGGGTGCTACTTGTTTGTCTAAGATAGATCTCAGATTGGGTTACCATCAACTGAAGGTAAGGGAAAGTGACATTCCAAAAACAGTCTTTAGGACACGGTATGGCTATTTTAAGATCTTGGTCATGTCCTTCAGGTTGATAAATGCGCCTGCAGCTTTCATGGACTTGATGAACAGGGTATTCGGACTATACCTTGACATATTTGTGATCATGTTTGTTAATAACATCTAGTGTATTCGAGAAATAAGAAGGAGCATGGTAATAACCTTAGAGTGGTTTTGCAAACACTCAACGATTATGAATTATATGCGAAATTCTCCCAAGTGTAAGTTTTGGCTCAAGTTAGTGGCCTTCTTAGGCCATGTTGTTTCGGGAGATGGGATTTAGGTGGATACACAGAAGATTAAGACGGTTAAGAACTGCCCATGACCCACGTTCCCAATAGAAATAAGAAGTTTCTTGGGTTTGGCCTAATACTACTGTAGAATTGTGGAGGGCTTCTCTTCTTTGTCAGCCCCTTTAACAAAGTTGTCTCAGAAGAAGGCCAAGTTTTAGTGGTCTGAGGCATGTGAGAAGAGTTTTCAACAGTTGAAGACTAGACTAACTATAGCACTAATATTAACTTTTCCAGACGAGATGGGTGATTTCATGACATATTTGTGATGCATCTAGAGTCGGATTGGGGTGTGTCCTTGTGCAGCGGGGGGAAGGGGATAGCTTATGCTTCCAGACAGCTTAAGATTCATGAGAAAAATTATTTGACCCATGATTTAGAGTTGGCAATAGTAGTATTCACACTTAAGATCTGGTGTCACTATTTGTATGGAATACATATGGACGTGTTCACTGATAATAAGAGCTTGCAGTACATGTTAAGCCAGAAAGAGCTCAACCTATGGTAGAGGAGGTGGTTGGAGTTGCCAAAGGATTATGATATGAACATTCTCTAACACGCAGGTAAGGCTAACATTGTTGCTGATGCTCTTAGCAGGATGTCCATGGGTAGTAGCACCCATGTGGAGGAGGGAAAGAGAGAATTAGCCAAGAAAGTGCATAGATTGGCTCGATTGGGAGTGCAGCTTGAGGAGAACAACAAAGGTGGGGTCAATGTTCAAAATAGCTCTGTTTCATCCTTAGTGTCTGAAGTGAAGGAAAAGCAAGACCTAGACACTGTCTTATTCCAATTAAAAGAAGCAGTTCACAAGCAGAAGGTGATGGTTTTCTCCAAAGGGAGAGATGGGGTATTGAGATATCAAGGGAGATTGTATGTACCTAATGTTGATGATGTTCAAGAAAGAATCATGGCCAAAGCTCATAATACGAGGTATTCCATTCATCCTGGCTCCACCAAAATATACCATGACTTGAGAGAAGTCTGTTGGTGGAATGGGATGAAGAAAGACATTGCGGAGTTCGTTTCCAAGTGTCCCAATTGCCAATAGTTTCAAGTTGAACATCAAAAACCTTGTTGGTTAGCTCAGGACTTTGAAATTCCGGAATGGAAGTGGGAGACAATCAATATGGGCTTCATCATGGGCTAACCCCAATCCCAAAAAATATAAGTGATTTTTGATAGGATGATGAAGTCAGCCCACTTCTTAGCAGTCAAGACAACTTACATGCCTGAGGAGTATGCCTGACTTTATATATGGGAGATTATGAGTTTGCATTGGGTTCCCATGTAAATCATCACGGATAGAGGATCTCGATTCACCTCTCAATTTTGGAGATCTTTCCAGAAAGATTTGGGTACAAAAGTGAATTTGAGTACCGTTTTTCACCCACAAGTAGACGGGCAAAAAGAGCACACTATTCAGACTTTGAAGAATATGTTGAGGGCATGTGTGATTGATTTCAAAGAAAACTGGGATGATCATTTACCATTGATTGATTTTGCATATAATAATAGCTATCATGGCAGCATTCAGATGGCCCTGTATGAGGCGTTGTGTGGGATGAGATGTAGATCTCCGATTAACTAGTTTGAGATGGGGAAGCTGATTTGATTGGGTCTAACCTCATGCACCAATCTATGGAGAAGGTGAAAGTCATCCGGGAAAGATTGAAGACAGCCTAGAGTCTCCCAGAAGTCATACACAGATATGAGAAGAAGAGACTTGGAGTTCGTGGTAGATGATTAGGTGTACTTGAAAGTGTCATCCATGAAGGGTGTCATAAGATTTGGTAATAAGGCGAAGCTGAGTCCCCGTTATATCAAGTCATACCAGAATGTAAGAAGGATTAGGAAGGTTGATTATGAGTTAGACCTGCCTTCCGAGCTAGATGGAGTTCACCCGGTATTCCATGTATATATGCTGAAGAAGTGTTTGGGGAATCCAGCCTTTGTAATTCCTGTAGAGAGTATGGGTGTAAAGGACAGCTTATCGTATGTGGAAGTTCTAGTGCAGATTCTTGATCGATAGGTTCGTAAGTTAAGAAACAAAGAGATAACCTCCGTTAAAGTCTTATAGAGGAATCCATTTATTGAGGAAGCTACGTGGGAAGCAGAAGAAGCGATGAAGCTTGAATACTCACATCTATTTGTGCCAAGTGATGATGACGTCGAAGGTAAGTACTCTTATCAATTTTAACTATTCCTTTCTATTAAGTTGACGGCTTATTTTATTATATTCCCAAGTCTAAGACAGAGATAGATAGATGATGGATAAGGAGAGTTTGAGTGTTCCCGAGTAATGAATGAGAGGAATTCTGAAGTTATTCGAGTCCCTATTCGACCTTTACTCATCATTCGAGGATGAATAATTCCAATGGGAAGATGATCTAACACCTAATGAAATTACTAAAATGCTCCTAAACTTTATCGTGTGCACAATGTGTCTTCCCAAGATCTAATAAAAAATTTGAGATCGGATTTACGATCAGTGCAAAAAATTAAGTCAAAAACTGGTCTCGACTCGGCTTTAATGCAAAAAAATGTGAATTAATTCTTTCAAAGTAAGCTTAAAACAGTGAGGATTCTGCGCCCCTTCTGTGATGCAGAGATAACTTAGAACCACACTTTGGTTTTTTCAAAAATTAGATGGAAATTAAAAATTTACGAAAAAGTGTGATATTACACTAGTGCACGAGCACTAGTGCAGGAGGAATACAAAATTTTTCTTTTCATTTGGGAAGGGTAATTTCATCCTTCCCAACATATTTTTATATCCCTAGGTCAATTTTTAAGATATTTTTTGTATAAAAGGGTTTAGACCCACTATTTTTAAAGTTTTCTTACACTAAGTTAGAGAGAAGAAGAGGTGAGTCAAGCAAAGGTATCAAAAATTATCCAAGTTCTTCAAAGAATTTTCATTCTCAAGTATGTAAAGGCTACCCAAAAGCATGTGACTGATCTCCCATGTGCCAAAATAGAGTTAGGAAAACAAAATTCATGACTAGAATCTTGATTTAGGAGTTCTTGAAAGTTTCTTGAAAAATTTCTCTAAATTCTTGAATAATTGCTTTAGTTATGGTATATTATCTTGAATTCATGTTTTCAATTCCTTAAACTATCAATGTATATCATAAATGATGCTCATCATGTTTACTTTTATTGTATATCTTTATTACTATCTGATTGTGACTTGATCTTCAAAATTTCTCTCAGTAAAGACTTAAATAATGAACTTAGGGGGAGGTCTAGAGCCTGGAATATCTGAATGTGATACTTGACTGAGTCTGAGTCCTGAGGTGAGTGTGTTGGTGACTGTGATAGCTGAAATTATTGTTGATAGAGTTGAATGGGTATAATTTCTCTTAGATTGGACAGATAATCTTGCCCGTAGAAGTTGGATGATGAGAGTTCTTGATGAATTAATAGATTTATGAGTGTGTTAAGTCCTCGGAGGAGTATTAGCAACGAAATGGATAATAGTGAGTGCCACTAAAACCTATTAACTACATGGCCAGGGTAGGAGAGGATTGGACCATGAAAGCAGATATTTTCTTTGTCCCGAAAAGGGACTTGACAGACTTTTGGATCCACTGACAGACTCATCCTTTACCCCGACAAGGTACTAGATGGATATGGCAATGACATCTCTTTGTTGTATCACTACCAGCTCAAAGGTAACGGTTGTCAATTGTAGAAACTCCCAGATAGGTTTCATGATGATAAAACTCTGATGTGGTGTGAATATTTGATGCTTGATAGCTAGTGAGGTGATAGAGTCCGGTCCTTTATATCTGAGGTGAGGTTGAATGATAGATGGGTGATGATTAAACTATTTTATTTTGCTTTAGCCCATTTTACATATAGTACATTCCACGTAATAACACCCCTCTGGCACTGCATTATTTTATAATACAGATTCGATAGACCGAGGACTTCAGCAGCCCAATCGTTAAGGTTCAGAGCTCTTCATTTCTGACAGTGGTGAGTCCTCCCCAGCATTCGGAGGAAATTTATTTTTATTGTTGGATAGTCCTTTTTTCTTGATATTTGGTAGCCGTGACTTGTCATGGTACCATTTCAGACTATAGTATAGAGGCTTCATAAACGTAGATATTGATGTTAATGTCGAGGGTTCTTTTCCATCTTTTTTATTTCTTTATATTAAGAATGTTGATTTTCCTATTCTACTTCTTTATGATAGACTGATGTTGATAGTATGTGCCCACTGATAGGATATCATTTATATTCATTATATCATTACTTTCCGCTGATGAATTTACTGAACTATGGCAAAGAAACTGAGTAGTCCACTTAGGGGTTAGCAATAGTCTCTGAGTGTCAGTCACTCTAGTGTACCCTCTCGAAGCTTGACACTATCTCTATCATCTCTCCTCATACTCTCTATAACCAACGTCTTGCACCTCCTCACTGGTGTATCCTACACATTTTCTTTTCGTATATCCAAATTATTTTAGTCATTCTTACCTTATTTTAAATATCCTTATTTCTAATCCTATCAGCTATATTATGATCACACATCTACCTCAGCATTTTTATCCCTATCGCATGCATCTGTTGAACGTAAGAGTTTTTAATTGGCTAAAATTTAATTCTATAAAATAATATTAGTCTAATCAGCACTATATAGGTTTTACCATGAGTTTTGGTAGTTATTTCTTATTACACAATGCAAGACTCTAGAGATAAGCCTTCGCTTCACCCATGTTGCATCAATACAATGTGTGATTTCCTCAGTGATGTAATATCCTCATCGATGCTCCCATTCTCCTTAATTATAAATGTAAAGTACTTGAATTTGTCTCATTTGGAGATACTTTGTGTCAAGCCTCACTTCCACGCCTTCCTCATGCATTGGCTCACTGAATTTACACTTCATATACTCTGTGTTGATCCTACACAACTTGAACCTTTTAGTTTCTCGTGTTTATCAAAACACTTCTAGTTTAATATTAATATCATTGTGTCTCTCATCAATTAGTACTACATCATATATAAATAACACAACTAAGATAACTCATCCTAAATACCTTGTGTCAATTGATGTCACCAAAGAAAATGATACATAGATTTGATCCCTGACATAACTACATCTCTATCAGAAAATGCTCCGAGTCTCCTCCCACCAATTTAATCCACATTTTAGTTGTAATGACCCGAATACTATAAGACTTCATCGAAGCTTGAAATTTTTGTTTTCGATAAAATTTTGACCAAGTGTCAACTCAAGAGAGACTACACAATCCGTGTGAGGTCACACAGCCCGTGTGGCCTCCAGTGAAGTGATATTTATCCTTAATTGTGAGTGTTTGGCCTTAGCATGGAGTTTCAGGCTAAGGCACATCATACTTAGACCCTACACGGACAGTATGGAGGATCGTGTGATGGCGTTGAGCTTGAAACATCTACATTGGGAGCCAAGTGTAGTCACATGGCCACCTTCACGGGCCTTGTGATGGTTCACAGATCGTGTGGCTTTTCCGTGAAGTGAATTTCGTAAAACTTTTCTAAGTATGGTATCTTCAAGCTCAAGCTAAGTTCACCTTCAAGCCTTCAATTTAAGCTCATTTATATTTTCTAAGGCCATCATGGGTCTCCTACATTAAGTCAAGTTCAAACGAATTTCATTGGCTAAGTTTTTCATAAGTACTGATTGAAAGGTCAACTTTAAGTGAGCTTGTTTCTTAGCACAAAATGAAATGGGTAGCCCACGACCTATCAAATTAAAGCTATTTGAATAAGCTTTCGAATGCATCTAGTTTCACCTTATTCCAAGTTCGGAGCAAGAATTTATGGCCTTTTTCATAAATTTTGTCTGGGCTAGATGGAAGCCTTCACGGACTGTGAAGAGCTTCAGGACCCGTGAAGCTAGGTGTGAGAAGACCCGTTTAAAATTCAAGGGCTCTTTTTATTAAGGTATTTTTTATATTTTGGGTCATCCCCAATGCTTTTTAAGACCTTAAAACCCCCCGTTTACATTCCTAAACTTCTCATACACAAAATCAAAAACCTCATTCAAGACTGCCCCGTAGTTTTAAAAAAAAATCAAATTCTCTCAAGTTTCTCTCAAGAACTCTAATGGGGATTTCAGCTTGGGAATCAAAGGAGGACTTATTCATCTTCAAATTTCTTCTTGAAATTCCTTCAATAGCTGAGGTATGTGGGTTTGGATCCTTGATTCCTTTCAATCAATGAGACTTAAACTATTTATTAAGAAATTTTCATGAATTCGTAGTTACTTTAAATTGGGGTTTTGAATATTATGATTCCTTAAATTCAAATAATGTATGGGTTATTTATTGAGTTTAAGTTGATTTAAATTATAAAATGGTGATATACATTGGGTTATGAAATTATGAATATGCATATCCCTTTTTAAGGCTTGTTTATGCATGGGTGATTATATTATGATTTTTAATGTGAATTTAATTATGGATTTACTTCAATTTTATATCATATTGATGATTTTAGATTGAATCTTAATTACCCATGTCTTCGTTACATCGTTCAAGGCATTTGCATTGATGACATTGAATTATTTCAAAAATTATTAAGTGGGATTAAGCCAATTATGTTCTATTATATGATTTTGAGAAGATATTAGTTATGGCAAGAATGTGATAAAATATATGTCTATGATTATGGCTCTTTGAGCATTATGGGTGCTTGCACCATTATGTATGTATGAGTGAGTTATTCCTATGCATGAGTATTATGAATATGAGCTATGATTTGGCATTTGAGCTAAGTATGAAATTTATGAACGATGTTTGACTTTTAA
>JAOTQJ010056953.1:0-14054 GCA_025642045.1 Solanum sejunctum
ACTTAGACTCCTGGATGTTCAACGTCTACACAATTACAATAACGCCAACAATTAATATCCGTGTCGAACCTTAATCCCTAACTTTCTTATTTTAAATTTATAAAACTTTTGGCAGAATTTTCCCTCAAAATACACTGCCCCGAGAACTCAACTCGGCTCAAATAATCAATCAACAGCAACAACAACAACGCATAACATCAACAAACCTTTCCAAATACCATTACGACATCAAAATGTCATAAAATGCTATTGCGACAAAATTAACAAAATAGGGAAGCAATGAATCAAAATCATATTCATCATATTCAAACCTTCCAATATTCTCCAAAAGCCATGATACATCACCCCAACACCCAACAAAAACCCCTAACGCTAAAACGCAATATAATACCCTCGACGAGCCTCAAATTTAAGCCAGCATTTACATAATTAATTGAATCATTTTCTAACACTTCCTTTACCACATAAAGACTATTTCCATGCAAAATAAACACAAATACATGACAAAAATTCAATATACAACCATATACAAATTCCATTCCCAATTCGATCACAAGTTCGAAATTCATAATTCCGTTAACTACCAATCCAATTTTCATGTTTTACCTTCTTTTTAACACCTTCCTAACACCTTCATAACCTTTAATTAACATAAACAAAGATAGAAATTAACATACCTTGCAAGCCTTTACTACACCCAAAACTTTCGTATCCAGCAAACTATGCATTTTCTTGACCAACCAACTCCACCACGCTACTTAGGGGCTTGAATATACCGAGTTTGAAGCATCAAATAATTGAAAACATGAAAAAAATTGAATTTTTTTTGAAGGTTACTGTAGCAACCGAGGCTACTATAGCTTGTTCAATAATTTTTTTGTAATTTGTTTCTAAGTATGGAGTGTGTTGATCTTGTAAGGATATACATGTATATATAGGCACACATGTACCACTTGGGCCAATCAAAAGCTCACACAAACCTTGACCCCACATCAATTTTATCCTTAAGGACCAAACTTAGAGGAAATATTATATTTGGTCCCAAACTTTATTAAATCGAACCAATTAAGGACGTTTGGGGTTTATATTACGTTGCGGGTCCTAATAGTAAGACTTTTCCCCTAGCAAATGCTCTTTGATCTTCTAGATAATGCCAATTCTGAGCAAGAGACTAAGGAGAACCCGAACATCCGAGGAGCAACTCGCCTTACCCGCTCCACAAGATCCTCAAGGTGGAGGGGTATGCCAAGATGAACTCTGAGATGCTATTACAATGTTGGCTCTTGCTATGACCAACCAAATTCACCAAGGGGTCCAACCCCCTGATACTTCCACTCTGTCTTCTAGGGTGAGGGATTTCACTAAAATGAACCTACCAGAGTTCTATGGATACAAGACGGACGAGGATCCCAAACATTTCATCGATGAGGTGTACAAATGCTATCAATTATGGGGGTCAATTCGGAGGAGTAAATGGCGTTAGCGGCCTATCAACTCAGAGATGTGGCCCAAATTTGGTTCACCCAATAGAAAGTGGAAGGGAGAGATGATGATGTTATTCCTTGGGAGGAGTTCAAAGTCGCATTCCTCAATCGGTTCTTTCCTATTGAGCTATCATTTGTGAACCTTAAGCAAGGTTCCATGAGTGTGAGGGAGTATTCCCTCAAGTTTAACCTACTTTCCAAGTATGCTTCATAATTAGTTACCGAGCCTAGATCAAGGATGAATAATTTTTTGTCGAGGGTATGCGACTTGGTCAATAAGGAGTGTTGTTCTCATGCTAGTAGATGATATGAATTTTTCCCACCTTATGATACATTCTAAACAACTAGACGGGGAAAAGCTTAAAAAGAGAAGGAGTGGTGAGTCCAAGAGGGATAATCTTAAAGGTGGTTTCCAAGGTTCCAAGGCTAATCTTAAAGGTGGTTTTCAAGGTTCCAAGGGTGGTCAGTTTTCTAAAGGCCAGAAGTTCCAAGGCCAGGGTCTTACAATGCTCCTAATAGGAGATTTGCTAATGATAATCCAAGATTCCAAGGTAGTGGTGGTGAGGTGCTTAACCCTATATGCCAAAGATGTGATAGGAACCATAATGGCCCATGTTTGAGAAACTATAATGCTTGCTATGGTTATAGTGAAGTGGGTCATAAGGTGATTGATTGTGTTCATGATCAAAATAAAGGTAGAGATGGTCGTCTACAAGGCCAAGGTGCAAATGTGGGTCAAAAAAGAAGATGAGGCCAACAAGGGGTTGCTCCAAGGCAAAATAGTTTTTGTATTCCTCAAGGAAGACAAGGGGTGGATGAGGTGACCGATGTCATCATCGGTATGTTAAAGATTTTTTATTTTGATATGTATACATTGATAGACTGGGGTGCCACTCTATTTTTTATTACTCCTTTTGTCGCCAAAAAACTTCATGTTAGTCCAAATTGTTGTGTGAACCTTATAAAGTGTCAACCCTTGTTGGTGAGTCCATTATTGCTAAAAGAGTCTACAGAAATTGTCCTATGTTCATATTGCATAAAATCTTGTCTTGTGAGTTTGTTGAGTTAGATATGGTGGATTTTGATGTCATTCTTGGGATAAATTGTTTGCATGCATATTATGCTTCTATTGATCGTAGAACCCGTAGGGTTAAATTTCAATTCCCTAATGAGATCATCCTTGAATGAAAAAGTTGTGATAGAGTGGTCAAGGGTAGATTCGTTTCTTGCCTTAAAGCCTAAAAGTTAATTTCTAAGGGTTGTCTCTATCATCTTGTGAGGGTTAGGGATGTTGAGTCCAAAGTCCTTCCTATTGAGTCGATTCTAATGATTAATGAGTTTCCTGATGTCTTTCTCAATGAGCTTCTCGGTGTTCCTCCTGAAAGGGAAATTGACATTTGTATAGACCTCCTCCCAATACTCTACCCATTTTTATTCCCCTATACTATATGGCCCCAATGGAATTAAAGTAGTTGAAGGATCAATTGAGGGGTTTATTGGAAAAGGGTTTTATAAGGCCTAGTAAATCACCTTGGGGTGCACTGGTGTTATTTTTGAAGAAAAAGGATGGTTCTCTTAGAATGTGCATTAATTATCGGTAACTTAATATAGTCACCATAAAGAAGAAGTATGCTCTACCAAAGATTGATGTCCTTTTTGATCGACTTCAAGAGGCTAGTCACTTTTCTAAGATTGATCTTCGATCTGGGTATCACCAAGTGAAAGTGAGGGACTGTGACATTCCCAATATGATTTTCTGAACTAGGTATGGGCAATTTGAGTTTGTAGTTATGTCCTTTGGGTTGAGTAATGCTCCAACTATATTTATGGATCTCATGAATAGGGTCTTTAAACCCTACCTTGACTTGTTTGTGGTGATTTTTATTGATGATATCTTGATTTATTCCCATAGTGAGGAGGAGCATGTGAAACATTTCCGAGTGGTGTTACAAATCTAAAGGGAGGAGAGGTTGTATGTTAAGTATGAAAAATGTGAGTTTTGGTTGAAAGAAGTTGCTTTTCTAGGGCATGTGGTGTCGAGGAATGACATTAAGGTGGATTCTAAGAAGACAGATATGATAAGAAATTGCCCTAGACCTTTGAATAAATCTAACATTAGAAGTTTCTTATGTTTGGTTAGTTATTACCGGAAGTTTGTAAATGGATTCTCTTCTATTGCTTCTCCTAGGACTTAGTTGACAAAAAATAAGGCAAAATTCGTGTGGACAAATGAATATGAGAAGACTTTCCAAAACTTGAAAGATAAGCTTGTCTTCGCTTTTATCTTGGCAATACCGAAAGGGTTGGAAGGATTTGTTGTATATTGTGATGCCTCAAGAATTGGTTTGAGGTGTGTTTTGATGCAAAATGGTAAGGTGATAGCTTATGCCTCTAGGAAACGTAAGGTGCATGAGAAGAATTATCCCACCCATGATCTTGAATTAGAGGCTATGGTATTTGCTTTGAAAATCTAGCGTCACTACTTGTATGGGATTCATGGTGATGTGTTTACTGACCACAAGAGTCTCCAATATGTGTTCACCGAAAATAATCTTAAATCGAGATAAAGAAGGTAGTTATAGATCCTTAAAGATTATGATATAAGTGTGCATTATCACCCCAAAAAAGCTAATATTGTTGACGATGCTCTAAGTAGAGTGTCTATGGGTAGTCTAGCTCATGTCAACGATAGTGGCGAAGAGGTGTCTAGAGAGGTTCAACGGTTGGCTATATTGGGGGTTAGATTGGATAAAGTTGATAATGGTGGTGTAGTGGTTGTTAGTGGTTCTAAATCTTACTTGATTGAGGAGGTAAAGGCAAATCAAGATCTTGACCTTACCTTGCTAGAGCTGAAGGCCTTAGTGAGAGAGTAAAGTGGAGGTTTTCTCATAAACGGGGGATGGTAACCTTAGGTACCAAGGTAGATTATGTGTGCCAAATGTGGATGACTTGAGAGAATTGATCTTGAGGGAGGCCCATAATTCATCATATTCCATTCATACCAGTTCTACAAAGATGTATATATATACTTGAGGGAGGTGTATTGGTGGGATGGTATAAAGAGGGACATTGC
The DNA here is from genome assembly GCA_025642045.1 of Solanum sejunctum. Lineage (NCBI taxonomy): Eukaryota > Viridiplantae > Streptophyta > Magnoliopsida > Solanales > Solanaceae > Solanum > Solanum sejunctum. The sequence goes on from JAOTQJ010056953.1 coordinate 4,558, forward strand.
CAAGTTCATATCCGGATGTCACAATTGCAAACAAGTGAAGGCCGAATATCAAAGGCCGAGTGGCCTAGCTCAAGATATAGAGATTCTTACTTGGAAATGGGAGGAGATAAACATAAATTTTGTGGTTGGTTGCCTAAGACTAGGAAACATTTTGACTCTATTTGGGTTGTTGCGGATAGAATGCAAAGTCGGCTCACTTCTTACCAATGAAAACCACTAATGGTGTCAAAGATTATGCCATGTTGTATGTACATGAGTTGTTTCGATTGCATAAGGTGCCCTTGTCTATCATTTTAGATCGTGGTGCTTAATTCACTTCTTACTTTTGGAGGTCTTTCCAAAGAGGTCTTGGTACTAAGGTTAAGATTAGCATGACTTTTCATCCTCAAATGGATGGTCTAGCCGAGAGGACCATCCAAACTCTTGAAGATATGCTTAGAGCTTATGTTTTAGAGTTTAAGGGTAGTTAGGATGAACATCTTCCACTCATTGAGTTTGCTTACAACAATATCTACCACTCAAGCATTGGTATGGCTCCTTTGGAAGTACATTATATTAGGCATTGTAGATCCTTGGTTGGGTGGTTTGAAGTGGGGAAAATGGCTTTGCTAGGTCTGGATTTGGTCATAAAAGCATTGGAGAAGATGAGGTTGATGAGGGAGAGACTGAAACTAACCCAAATTAGGCAAAAGTCCTACTCCGATATGAGGAGAAGAGACCTTGAGTTTAAGTTTACTTGAAAGACTCACCTATAAAGGGTATGGCTCGATTTGGCAAAAAGGGGAAATTGAGCCCAAGGTTTGTGGGTCCTTATAGAGTTTTGAAGAGGATTGGTAAGGTTGCATATGAGTTAGAGTTGCATGTGGAGTTCCATATGGTTCATCCGATCTTTCATGTATCTATGTTGAGAAAGTCTATGGGTGACCCAAGTGCTGTAGTGACCTTGGATGTTGTGAATGTTATAGAAGATAATTTGACCTAGAAAGAGGTCATGGTGGAGATTTTGGATAGACAAGCAAAGAGATTTAGAAATAAAGATATAGTTTTTGTCAAGGTCTTTTGGAGGAACCAATAAGTTGAAAGTGTTTCTTGGGAAGCGATATAGATATGAGAAAGAGATATCCACATCTCTTCCACTCCACTCAAGCCAAAGGTACTAATTTAAGTCCCATATAAGATTTCAAGTATTAAGTTTCAGCCTTTATGTTATTTTGCATGCATTCATGTTCATTATAACAAGTTTATGGTAATTTTTGACACTCATGCTGAGATTTTTTGAAAATGATGTTTAAATGCATTTGTTGCATTCAAGTTGCGCTGAAATATTCATGATTACTTCTCTTATTCATATTTCTTTGACATTCAGTGATGAATGTTCCCAAGGGTGAGATATTAAAATGCTCCAAATTATTCTTCGAAAATACCTATAATCGTAATTTTTATATATCTCAAAATTCGTGCGTGATATCAAAAGTTTGACATTATATTCTTGATAAGGTGGCAAAATTGAGTGGGTAATGGGTATAACCTAGAATTTTTGAGGACCCATAGCAAATAATAATTTTTGTTAATTTTTGTAAAATAGTGTCTGTCCGCGCCTATATCGGGATATGCTGGGGGCGTGGATCAGTGTTAATTTTGTCTTTGCATTGGGTCCATTCGTGGACCTGACATGGACCAGTGTTGATTTTCCCTTAATTTTCCTGTGTTGGCCAAGGGCATTAGGGTCATAGCACCATGCCCACTTATGCGTGAAAATACCCATGCTTAGCCATTTTTCAACTCTATATCACTCAAAACCCTCACAAACACCTCTTCAAGACTTAACCAAATATCTCATTCAAATTTCAAGGATTTCTAGCTTAAGATTGAAACTCAAGGATTCTCTTAAAGCTCTAGGTTCTCTTTAAGCTCATCTTAAGAAAGTACAAGTTTGAGGTGTGTGGGTTTCATCCATTGATCCTTTTACCCATGAAGACAAATTTTCCTTTTTATGAAAATTGCATATTTTCAAATTGTATCATCCATGGGTATCTCTCATTATGGATTATATTTTAAAATATGTTGGAGTTTTATGAAATGTTGATTTATTATACATATCTATCTATTTCAAGCTTATACTATAGATTGGTTTTGTCTATTGAGACTATGCATGTTTTGAGCGATGAAAATATGATCTATTATGAGATTTAATGATATGTTTCAAGGTATCGTACATGAGATTTTTACTATATGTTGGTAGGTTGATTTGCATTGAGTTTTCTCATATTATTTCACTCTTAAATTGCATGATTTTGAACAAGTATCATAAATCCACCAAGTATTTGATAAAATATCTTGATAAGGATTCCCAAGTTGTTGATGATCTATAACATGATTTATAAGTCAAGTGACTTTATGATGATTAAGGGCGTGCATATATGTATTGAATTCATGAAAAATACTATGGTGTTGCAAGTAGACCACACCTTGTTGAAGGGGTAACATGCCTCAATCACCTTGTTGAGGGGGTTATATGTCTCAATCACCTTGTTGTGGGGTGACATACCTCAATCACCTTATTGAGGCGGTGACATGCCTCAATCACCTTGTGAAGGGCGTGACATGCCTCAATCACCTTGTTGAGGGGTGACATACCTCAATCACCTTGTTGAGGGGGTGACACGACTCAATCAACTTACAAAGGGATGACATGCCTTGGATTCTAAGAAGTAGTTCGCTTTGTCTATGTCGGTTATGCTCTCTCCCCATACATGCAATATGTACTATGCTAGATGAATGATTTACAGGCATGTTTTACTTCAAGCATTGACTATGCATGCCATATTGATGTTATACTCATCCATTACTTATAATTATGCTTTTTGACTATATTGGCTTATGTCTTGTTGCATTGCATCCTACATACTTAGTACATTCTAACATATTAATACATACTCTATGTCTACATGATTGTATCATGTAGGGACTGGGGCACCTTTTGATTATCCTCCATATGGATGGTTCGGTACTTTCGAAGATAAAATTTGGTGAGTCCTCAAGTTTGAAGACACTATCAATGGTAATCTTGCCCTTTGATATTTCTTGATGTTAAACACTCGTTACTATAAGTGTGAGCCCGAAAAATGTCTTGGCTCCCGCTCCATTCTATGTTAGAGCTGTTATTGGATATTTCATTTACTTATGCTATGAGCTTGATTCTTTTATGCTTTTATAATTATCGAGACTTCCTTTAGTCCCGCTTTCCTTATTTACATCTCTTGTATTATTTGTTTTGCTTCTGCAACCAAGGTTGTGTGAATGAGATGCTAAGAGGCTTATTTAGGGTTCCTTGGGGTTTTCGTTTGCCATGTCACATCTATGATCTAGGCTTGGCTCGTGAGAAATACAAGTCGGTTTTGACTTAAAAAGGGATTTCTACACCTATTTCAAAGTCTTTTACGCATTCTATCAAAAGAAATGAGGGCTAAAGAGAAGGAGAAAGGGCTAGGGTTCAAGGATTTTCAGCCAAAATCTTGCCAAATTGATTGTCTATATTCATCCTAGGTATGTAAGGCTAAACTAAAGCATGCACTTGTTCTTCCATGTTCCCCCATTGATGGTAATAGTAATATTGTAAAAGTATTGAAACTCTATGCATATATCTTTGAGGTTTTCTTGTGACTTATGTATTCTATATGTTCTTATATGCTTGATGATCATCATGAACTTAATACTAGACAAATATATTTACACAAATTATTTCATAAATCCTATGTATTATTTGATGAAAGATTGCATGAATGAACCAAAGGATTGAGTCTAGAGCCTTGATGGTATGATTGTGATTGAGCATGATGATGATGTTGATAGAACTTGATGGTCCTGAGAATCTCTTGATCTAACTCAACTGATGGATCTAATTTGATAGTCCTTCTAAATGATTGTTAAAGCTTTTTGAAAGATGTGACTGAAAACTGATTAGATAGTGGATAGTCCTAAAAGATTGATTGTGATGGATTGATGAGAATCCTTACGAGGTTTATTGATTGAATTAGATGGAGATTGATTGTTTTATGAGAATTGAGTCTTCAGAGGAGCATTGAGCACCAAATTGAGTGAGAGTAAGTGGCAGCGCAAACTTAATAACTATATAGCCAACATAGTAGAGGATTGAATAATTAAATCAAATGTTTCCCTATTGTCCCAAAAAAGAGGACTTGATGTTATTGATTGTGGATCCATTGATTGGATGTCCCTTACCCTGGCAAGGTATTGGATTGATATGGCAACGATATTACTTCGTTGTATCATTACCGACTCATAGGTGATAGTTATTGGTTAAAGAAACTCCCATATAGGTCTTGATAGTACTCTGATTGAATTAGGTTGGATGGTATATGAGTGGTCATTATCACTATATTCCTACTTTAGACTTTTTACTTTCTAATTGAGTTTCCTATTTCTTGATTTGAGTTGTCTGAGTTGATGTTATTCTATATTTACTTATTCTATTTTGGTATTCACATACTCGTACATTCCACATGTTGATATCTATTTGGGCCGGCATCTTCTCATGATGTAGAGATAGGTACTAGCAGTCATCAACATGCGCTCCATTGTCGATCGATTCAATTTCAATTGATTGGTGAGTCCTCCCCTTGTTTCAAGGATATCATATTTCTCTTCTAGCTTTGAGTTTAGCATTTTTATTTTATTTTGAGGTATCCACAGACATATTATTAGCACCACTTAGTCAGATAGTTAGAGGCTTTATACACCAGATTCTCGAGTTGTGATTGGATATTTATTTTGGCTAGTTTTTATCATGCTAACCTTATTCAGTTGAAAATATAGATTAGTTAGCCTTTGGCCCCTAACAGTTAATTGGGTTAATTTATTTCCTATTAGCTATTCTTGACTATTGATACCTTCCACTGTCAGATTGTCATTGAATGAATCTGATGAGGCCAAGTGGTTCTCTTAGGGTCTTGTAATAGTTTATGAGTGCGGACACACCAAGGGTACCCTTTCGGGGCATGAGAAACTTGGTATTAGAGCCTAGAGTTCAAGATTTCTAGGGAGTTTATGAAGCCATGTCTAGTAGAGTCTTGTTTATGGGTATGTTGTGCACCACACTTTTTAAGCAAAAGGCCATAGGACATTAGGAAATGTTACACTTCTTTCATATTCTGATTCATGCTATAGAGTTAAACTCTATGAAAGATCTCTTCTAATTCATTTGTTATGCATTTGCAGATTATGCCTCCTAAGTGTACCACTACCCAAAGAGATGCCTTATCTTCTAACACTAAGCATCTCCCACTAGAAGTTCCTACTTAGATAGAGACAAGAGGTCGGGGTCGACCTGCTAGAGCTGGTTCCTACTCGAATAGAGATAAAAGGTCGAGGTCGAGTTACCAGAGCCGCTAAGGATCCCCAGGCACCTTTTACATCACCTGCTCCAACAATAAAGGCTAATTTTAGAGGAGCTATCACTATGCTCACCCAGCTAGTAGTCACTCAGAGTGGGAATCGAAGTCTACCAGCTCCTAGTTCTAGCTCCCAAGAGACAATTGCTTCAGTGAGAATTATATATTCTCTAAGGATGAACCTACCAGTTTTCACAGGGTCTAGGGTTGAGGAAGACCCCCAGAATTTTATTGATTAAATGTGGAAAGTGTTAAAAGCTATGCGGGCGACTGAGACCAAGGGAGTTGAACGTGCTTCCTATCAACCCAAGGATGTGGTAAATGTCTAGTACAATTAATGTGAAGAGAACTAAGGTGAAAATGTTGACCCTACCATTTGGGATGACTTTGAGAGTGCTTTTCTTGATCAATTCTTTCGACAAGAGTTGAGGGAAGAGAAGATTGATGAGTTTGTTAACTTGTAAAAAGAGTGGCTGACTGTCAAAGGATACAGTCTTAAGTTCATGTATTTATATAGGTATGATTCAGAGATAGTCCCCAACATCAGATCCTAAATGAGAAAGTTCATATCTAGCTTGGGCAAGCCTATAATGAAGGAGTGCAAAGTAATATTTCTGATTTTGAGCATGGACATCTCTAGGTTCATGGTCTATGCATAACAACTTGAGGAGGATAAGAATAGGGATAGAGAGGAACATTTAAGCAAGAAGTCTAAGTCAGCAGGGCCTGAACCTAGCCATCATAAGCAGAGTAAGGAAGATAAGTCCTATTTTTAGAAGAGGACTTCAAATTATGCACTATCAACAGGAAGTGCACCAGCTTTGAGTAATAAGTATGATCAGAAGTCTCAGAGACATCAGGATTTCAGAGTTTAGGGTTCTCAATTCCAAGCTTGTGTGACTTAAGGTTCATTGGGGAAGCCACCATATGGAAAGTATGGCAAACTCCACCTAGGCAAATGTCATGAGGGGACAAATACTTGTTATAGGTGTGGACAGATTGGTCACTTCTAGACTGAGTGCCTATGAGAAGGCAAGGTGACGAAGGTAATAAATCTTAGTTACTAGTACCACCATAAACTAGTGGTAATAAAAGAGCTATCATTACAAATACAGGTAGAGAACAAATTGTTTGTATGCAATGGGAAATTGATAGGATCAGGAAGTTACCCCAGATATTGGCACTATATGCTTTGTGTCTTTAGCTTTGACTATTATGCATTGCTTGATCCAAGTACCACTCTATCATTTGTGACTCTTTATGTGGCTAGCCAATTTGAGATTTTGCCTGAAAGATCGCTTGAATCCTTTGTTGTTTCCATTCTTGTTAGTGAGTCTGTTCTAGCCGAAAGGGTCTATAGAGATTATGTAATATCCATTCATCATAAGGATACCTTTTCTAATTTGATAGAGTTGGAGATGATTGACTTTGATTTGATTCTTGGCATGGATTGACTTCATGTCTGTTATGCCACCATTTATTATAGGACTCAAACTATTAAATTATAATTTCTAAATAAACTAGTTCTATAGTGGAAGGGAAGTTCTATTGCACCTAAGGGTAAGTTTATTCCTATCTCAATGAAAGAAATCTATTTTCCAAGGGATGTATCTATCACTTCATGAAAGCTAAGACTATTGGTGTAAAGTCTCCAACCTTTGAGTCAATCTCAATTATAAATAGGTTTCATGAGGATCTTCCTAGAGTTCCTCCTGATAGAGAGATCAACTTTGGGATTGACGTTCTCCCCAATACTCGACCTACCTCTATCCCACCTTATTGAATGGCCCTTGATGAGTTGAAAGAATTTAAAAAGTTGTTAAAAGATTTGCTAGATAATGGATTCAATAGGCCGAGTGTTTCTTCTTAGGGTGCTCCATTCCTATTCATGCATAAAAAAGATAGATCCCTCAGAATGTCTATTGATTATAGGTAACTGAATAAAGTCACCATAATGAATAAGTTTCCGCTTCCAATGATAGTTGACTTATTTGACCAACTTCAGGCTGCCAGTATTTTCTCCAAGATAGATTTGGGATCAGGCTATGACCAATTGACATTAAGAGAATGTGACATCCTGAGGATTGCTTTTAGACCTCGATATGGTCATTTTGAATTTTTAGTAATGTCTTTTGGGTTGCTAAATGTAACTATAACCTTTATGGATTTGATGAACAAAGTATTCAGACAATACCTTGATATGTTCGTGATCGTGTTTATAGATGACATTTTAGTGTATTTTAGAGATGAGGAGGAACATGCTAATCACCACAGTATTGCATTGAAGACTCCCAAAGATAATGAGTTATATGCAAAGTTTTCAAAGTGTATGTTTTGGCTCAAGTGTGTGGCTTTTATAGGCCATGTTATCTCGAGCGATGGTATTAGAGTGGACGTTCAAAAGACTGAGGCAGTTAAGAATTGGCCCAGAACCATGTCTCTAATCAACATAAGGAGCTTCTTGGGTTTGGTAGGCTACTACTATAGATTATTAAAAGTTTTTCTTCTGTATCCTAACCATTGATTACACTGACTTAGAAGAAGCTCAAGTTCCAATGGTCTGATGAATATGAGAATAGCTTCCAAGAGTTAAAAATAAGAGTGGCTACTACACCAGTTTTGACCTTGCCTGATGGAATAAAGAATTTTGTGATATATTATGATATGTACAAACAGTTTAAGGTACATTAGAGGAATTACCCAATCCATGATCTTGAGTTAGCAACTGTAGTGTTGCTCTCAAAATTTGGCACCACTACTTTTATGGAGTGTATGTTAATGTGTTCACTGACCACAAGAGCTTACAATATGTCTTCAGTTAGAAAGATCTCAACCTGAGGTAGAGGAGATAGCTCGAGTTTCTCAAGGATTATGATATGAGATTCTCTAACACCCAGGTAAAGCTAACATTGTTGCTATACTCTTAGCAGATTGTCAATGGGTAGTACTGCCCATGTTGAGGAAGGAAAGAAAGAATTAGCTAAGGAAGTGCATATGTTGGCCTGATTTGGAGTTCATCTTCAGAAATCTAATGAAGGTAGAGTTAACGTCCAAAATGAGTCTACTTCATCTTAGTGGCTAAGGTGAAAGAAAAGCACGATCAAGATCTTGTCCTACCGCAGTTGAAGGAAGCTGTCCATAATCAAAAGGTAATGGTTTTCTCTAAAAGGTGAGATAAAGCATTGAGATATCAAAGTAGATTATGTGTCAAAATGTTGATGTATTCGAGATAAGATCATGGGCGAAGCTCATAACTCTAGATATTCCATCTATCCTAGTGTGACAAAGATGTACCATGACATGAGGAAGTCTATAGGTGGAGTAGAATAAAGAAGAATATTGCTGAGTCTTTCTTCTAAGTGTCGAAATTATCAACAGATCAAAGTTGAATATCAAAGACCATATGAATTGGGCCAAAATTTTGAGATTCCTGAATGGAAGTGAGAGATGATTGTAATGACCTTGTAGGTTACTTTTGAGCTTATCTAAGAAAATTACTATTTTCCCTTTCGTATGGTGCTTTGGACCTATCTTAAACTATCTATATTATTGGAATTAAAATTTTGAGTTTTATAAGTAGAATATATGAGTTTTGGCATTTTTGAAATCTTAAGTTATTGAAAAAGTGAGTTTTTGAGCTATTTTGATTTTCAAGTATTGGATTGGAAATCCATCAATTCCATTTGCTCTAGAATACCAAATCTAGTTTAGAAGAAGATACTGAAATAAATTTGGAGTTAGAATGATGTTTTTGGACCCAAAGTATAATTTTTAGTTGTCTTTGGACCCAAAGTTTGACTTTGATCAGCATTCAGAGTTCAGAAGCTTGGATTGAAAATTCGATAGTTCCAACAGTTTTAGATGGTGAAAGTAATGCCAGAAATGGTCTCTTCATAACTTTTAGATTTATCGAGCTCAACTTTGGTATTTTGAGTTTTTTTTAGGACCCGTAACTTAACTTAAACCCCCAAAGTCCTTAATTGGTTAGATTTAATAAAGTTTGGGACCGAATGCAATATTTCTTCTAAGTTTGGTCCTTAAGGATAATTTGAGGTGGGGTAAAGGTGTATGTGCAAGTTTTTGATT
>JAOTQJ010056984.1:0-14052 GCA_025642045.1 Solanum sejunctum
GGGGGGGGGGGGGGGGGGGGGATGAAATAGGGACATCGGAGATGGAAAGAGAGAGCATTCACCAGTCGCCCATTCGGTGGTGGACTCGTGGGGTCTGAAAGCTGCAAGCCCGCCCCTTTTCAAATTCAATTCTTCATACCGCTTCTCATATTTCTCCCCTTTTCATTTTTTTTAATTTTATTTGGCATATTATATAAAAACTTGTATAGATTATGTTATTGACAGATCTTGCATATTTCACTTGAACATCTCAATTATGACATGTACTTATTGAACACTTTTACTAACTCAAATTAGAACTATTTGAGCTTTTTTTTAACAATCAACAAAAAATATAAAATGAGTGTAACATACTCGTGGTGACGTGGCAAATTGACAAATTAACGATGGACATATGCCATTTTGAGTCAAATAATAATTAAAAAATTATGATTAAAAAAAAAGGTAAAGCTATATTTAGATTGTTGTCCACCTATCATCGTCATCCCTGTCATTATCCCTTATTTCGTCTTAATCCAACTGTATGTTTAGAAATCTATTTTTTCATTTTTAAGAAAAAAAATTGAAATAGCAAAGCACATATCCTTCTTCATTTTCTTCATTTTTATCCCTCTTTTTCCATCTCAGATTTGAATAAAAGCTAAAGAAAATTCAATAATTAATACTAGAATTGAACTATTCCAATGAAGATTTTCTTTTAGTTCTGAAAATGATTGTGAAACTATTTGTTTGAAATAAAATATGTAAGGACCCGGACTTTGGAAAGAACCTTAACGATGTGAAGTATATTGATTCCAAGTGTTTTTGGCCAAGGCACCTCACCATGGGCACCTCCCCGAATCGTGGTCCTTACCATGATTCATGAAGGGGGCTCGTGGGAAGGGCCCGGCCAATGCACTCTCTGGTTTGGCTAAGGAGACCACCAGGGGAACTTGTACGATCCGTGCAAGCTCCTACAGCCTGTGGTGGTGCTTTCATGAAGATGTCATGCAAAAATTTGGATAAGTATCAAATCATCGTCTTCAAACCTAGACCTTTGTACGGGTGTTTTTCATGGACCATATAGCTTGCACGGACCGTATGGCTTCTGTGGGAGCGATCTTGGTAATTATTTTCTAAGTATCAAAGCACTGTCTCGATAATGAGGCACCCTCCACGGACACTTGTACGGTCCGTGGAGCTCTGTACAGCTCGTGAAAAGCTTTCGTAGAGATGCCCAAGTGACATTTCAAGGTCCATTTGTCATGACCCAAACCTAGGGTCTAGGAGTGACATGGCGAATGAGAACCCAATTGTCCCAAAACAAGCCTCATAGTATCCATTTTCACATTATCAGTTTGAAAGTGCATAACGAAGAAATAAACACATAGTTCTAAGGGACGAGAATATATGACTCACGCTATGGGGATGTCATAGGGATAGGGATTTGCATGGATTCACATAGCATAGAGCATATAAAAACTAAGTGGCGGATAAGTATAACTCACGCTATGGAGATAGAAAAGATCTTAGGACTTCCGACACATCCACATATCATCATAAGCATAAGTCATAACATAATACATGACTCATAATAATCATAGGCATAGCCTCCATAAGCAACTATAGCAAGACCGTATGAAGAGTTCACAAGATGTCCAACAATGCCTCCACCTTATGGAATGGACGGGGGCCAAGATATGTCCCGGGGTTACCCTCAAAGTAAAGATATAAATCATATAACATAATAGGTATATAGAAGGTGGTGTCTTCTTAGATGATAGGACTCACCACAAGCAACTCTTAGTCAACCAAGCTATCCATCAAGAGGTGGAAGGTGATAGTCTCCAGTCCCTATATAATTAGATCATGTAGGCAAAAGAGTATGTGTTTATTACGTTTGACTGTACTAAGTATGCGAACATGCAAGTACTATGAACTCATTAGACCTGCAACTCAATATTAGATGATGAGGTACATATATAAAAGGAATTACATAAGAAAAAGTAATATATCAATATGCCATGAAATCCATGATGCATGAAATGCCAAAATGCTTTATACATATCGAGGATGATGTTGTAACCGACATCACGGTCCATGCGAGCTAAATACATGAACCCCCAATATCAAGCCACTTCATTGGAATGGGAGTGGACTACTTGCCAAGAGTAGTCTATACCACACCTTACGACCCAATCTTTTCAGTGTGATGGCCACCTTCCTTACGACCCGGTCATTTCAGAAGGATTTCAAGTCAAGATCCCATAAAGAGGCTTATATAAGAACCTATGCTGGCACATAGTTATGAGAATAGAGCATCCATATCCCATTCGATTTTAGGCATCATCCCACAGAAATACATATACATATATATGCTTTTCAAAATGGAGGACAAGTCTTTCCAATCACCTTCATGCATACTTGGGCTTAAAAGCCAAACATTCTTCACAATCATGCATACTTAGGCTAAAAAGCCAAATCATATATCATGTCATACTTTCATGCATAGGAGTAGCTCATTCAATACTTGTACAAGATGGTGTAAACACCTAAGGTGCTCATAGACCCATATTATAGACATTATGTGATCACATATGTTATAACTATAGTTCTCTTGAAAACATAGTCATAGTCAAGGTTGGGCTTTAACCCACATGTAAATCTCATGAAAATCAATGCTCATATGTCATGAATGATGAGAGAATAGCATGGGCAATAGAGATTCATACTTAAATCAATAATATAATATAAAATTCAAGTAAACTCATAAGTAAATTCACATCTAATCATACTTTAGATTACTCATGCTTAAGTTAATCTTTAAAAGGGATAGGTATATTAAAATATTCATAATATCAATATAATTCAACATATTAGGGCTTAAATCACTTTCAAACTCAATTAAACATAACACATATCTAAATTGAATCAAATAAACAAAAATTTAAAAGACACATATTCAAAGTAAGCTTAAATTTCATAAATCAAAGAGTAAAAGAGTTTGGGATCTTTATAGTAGAAAGAGACCATGAATCAATCTCACATACCTTGGCTAATTAAGAAGAATCAAGAAGAAATTGATTGAAGAAGATGACCCTTCCTTAAGCTCCAAGTTAATCCTCCAATGATTCACTTGAGAGAAGTCTTCTTTATGAGAGAATTTGAATATTTTAAGTGTAGGGAATGAATTTGAATAAGAATAAAGGAGTATAGGTCTTTTCATGGGTTTATTTTAGGTTAGAAAGTCATAAACGACCCTTAGGAATAACCAAAATTACAGGAAAGTCATTAATAAAATGAGCTTCAAAAAGTTTCCAGGGGTCCCATAAAGAAGCCTTACGACTGTGTGAAGTCGCACGGACCATATGGTTGTCCGTGAGACCACACTTAGGAAAAATATTCACTAGTCAAGTTTTGAGACGGTGATTCCATACTTAGAAAATTTTTGAACCAACATCCTCACGGGACCCCACATGATTTGTGTGGTGCTACACAACCTGTAGGGCTTCGTGTGTGAGGTTCCTTAGCCAAAATGTGGCTTTCAAGCCCAAGGCTCCTCTAATAAGCCATTTCACAGCCAATAATAAGCCATATGGCCCGTGAAGTGCTCGGTGAAGGGTGTTTTAGTCTTAAACTCTACCATAGGCCCAAACACACTACACACAAGGCCAAGGGCCACCTCAAGGCCCCTTTACATGGCTCGTGAACTGCTTTACGGCTCATGGAGATGGTCTTATGGTGACACCTTGGTCAAAAACCTTCCAGAACCAAATTTTCATGCACCATTAAGCCTTAAAAAGTTCGGGTCCTTACACTATTCGGGCTAGTCCTTCAACCTTCCAAATCAGTTCCATGCTTTCTATATCACCTTCATGCGCTCCATAACACTGTAAGGACTCAGATCTCGTGAGACCTTATTGATACTTAAAATCTATTTTTCAGAGGTTTTTGACCCATGAGGGTGCTTGTGTATGTCTTTGTGTGGCTTAAGAAAGGATTTCAGACTTGGTGGCCCTCCAAGGCACCTTCCACAGGCCGTGGTCCTCACCACTAGCCATGTAAGGGGCTCTTGGTAGATGCCCTAGCCTTCAAGCCTAAGGTAGACACTAAGAGACCCTGTCAGAGTTGTGTAACCCATTGATGTTCATATTCCAATAATAAAGCGATTGCTACTAATTATAAACCTAACCAAAGGTTAAGGTCGAATCCATAGGGAATACGGTGTTGACCATATTGACTCACTACCAATCATTTCAAGCATCAATCAACTATATTCTCTAAAATAGGGGAATCTGCAATTTCAAAGTGAAGAACAATTAAAAATACTACACTACTAATATGAGAGGACAATCAATTTGAGGGATAACATGGGAATTGTGTTCCCTATGGTTCGTTAACTCAAATACCGATAATATAATCCTAATTGAGACATCGCATGCAGGATGGTAACTTAGGTTCTTTCAGCCCTCTTATGAAAGTAAAGGTCGAATTTCACCATGGCCATTGGTCGGCAACCATGGTGTGCCATCTAACCATTACCCATTGTCCCAGTCAACCTCTCATTGGTCAGGTTTGGTTGATTAGATGAGAACACATCAATCGAATCTTATCATCTACTTTCTTTTTCCTATTTATCACTACCTTGGTCGAGATCATGATAGTAGGTGGGTTTTGGTGTTTGTCACCACCAAACAACATTGAAAATGAAAGAAATAAATAATACATGCAAATACCCAATCAAAGAAATGCATAAAATTCAGGTTATTTCAAGTCAACTCCTCATGGTTCCCATAACTCCAAGTTGTGGGTGGTTAGCTACTCATGGCTAGGGCAAACTCACAAACAATGATCGGTATAAGCATGGTTTAGAGATTACCCAAGAATAATTACGAAAAAAAATACCTTGATGCTGAAACCACAAGCTTGGATTAATAAAAGTTGAATATAAGTGATTTCAAATCTCCTAAAATGAGTCTTGAAAAGTAAAATACTAAAATCTACACTAAACCCTAGAAAAGTTCTCTAACAATATTCAAAGTTGTTGTAGAATCTGTAAAGTGTCGAATCTCCCTTTCAAAAATCATATCATTAGCGATTTATACTATTTACAAAAAAACCCTAAAAATAAAATAGAAAATACAGTTGGCAGCATGTAACACCCCACCTCTTACATTACTAGTACTATATAAATGAAACATGATATGGTTTGGTCAAATTAGCGCCAATTTTTAAAAGTGCTTAAATCTCTTGTAAATTGGCGATATGTGCATCTAATGCTTAAGAGGGTCGAGTGTATACATGTTTTGTGTCAAATTGAGGAGATCGTGGCCCTAAATAAAGTGAGAGAATTGAGGTGCTTGTAGGACTTAAGAAGCTAGCAGGTGAGTCACCTACTTACTTAGCTTAAATTTACGAGCTAAACGAGACGAGATCAACGTCGAATTTGTCCAAGTTTGATTATGAATAAAGTCTGTATTAAGGGTATAACTTTAGCCCATATTTTAGCATTATAAATAGACTACATGTTCAGGCCAAGAAGGACAATCAAAGGGTCCAAATACATCACAATTTCTTTTATAATTTAGGCCCAAACTAATAAAGAAGAAAGATTAAAAATGAGCAGCAAAGGCCCATCAATTTGGAGCCCCTTAAGGCCCAAGTAAAAGGAGCAAGAAGCTGCATCACCAACTTAATATATTAAGGCTAAGAAATCAAAAGTAAGTCAGCCAATAGGCCTTTTAAAAAGGGGATAAAGACATTCCTTAATTCATTTCACTTTGGAACACATTTTCAGCTTTCCTCAAGACTCTTTTCTGTCTCTTTATTTCACTTCACAAGCCAGCCTACATAACCCTCTAGGGTTCTTGAAGGAAATTTAAACCTTAAGGCTAAGGTAAGTGGAAATATACATGTAGTTGTTATACTTATCCCATAATATATAAGAAGAATATGCTAGTTATGCTCGTGCTGGAAATTTGGACAGCATGTGTCCTAAGTATTGTTGGGAACGTTTCTTGTTGTTCAAGAGGATTTTCTCATATTGGTTGGCTAAATTGTGAAGTAAGTTATGTTTTTAACAAGGTATAGTTTGTTAGTGATGTAACTAAACTGTTGTACCACTTTTACAGTCCACAAAAGTGAGTCCTTATAGGATATCGCAATTATGTTCTTAATATAGACTTGTGGGCTGTTGGATGAAAGGTTATTGCCTTACGTCCTTCATGACTATTTTGGTACTATAAGACTATTTTAAGGCTATTTTTATGTATGGATGTGTTGAGGACAGTTTGGTTAAATTTGGAACAGGTTTGGGATTGTCGACGTCAAAATAGGGCAAAGGGACATAACATTATGCCACGTATTTGTAGGTTGTGCAGAATTGTTATGTGTTATGCTTTGTGGGCTATTGTAAGACTGTTACAACACTATAATAGGTTGCACATGATATGTGTATGAGAATGCATATTAGAAAGTACGATTAGGGGCTGGAAGGTTGAAAGAATATGCTCGGGTTTATAATTACCCGTTTGCTGCTCGTATGTTATTTTTTTATGAGATTGGGCTGCCAAGATGTATCTATTGGCTGCTAATGCTAGTTTTATCACCTACTATGTTATAGATAAATATTTGGAGGAAGAAAAGGTTATCTTGAGGTAATAGAGAGGTCGTACAACAAGGTATGTAAGGCTACTTGAGTTCATATTATTTGGCATGAAACATAGATCCCTCCTTGGCACATAAAGGCACTTACCAACTCCGACACCACTATTAACCATATCTCAACTCTTTCACATATTTATATGCTCTTATACATAGTCACTTTTACATCTGCATACATACTTGGATACTAGGATACATGAATTCGTTCTACTAGATAAAGTTCATGTGTTGTTCTACCTCCTATGCATTTCATTATTTATGTAACTTACTCCTTTCATTATGGTGTTGTCTTTTGTGATTATTTACATGTCATATGTTGTATCTACAGTCCTATAGCTCCAATATTACGACCACCAAAAGAATCATCTCAAAGGTAATTGAAAGATAAAGTAAAGTATATTATTTATTGATGGGTGGTAACGCGAGGGGTGGAAGAATCACCTACCAGGATCGATCCTATCACGGGGGTAGCCCAAGGGGTTAAAGAAAAGCCTATCTAGGGCCGATCTCGATATAGATTTACCACTGATCAGCTGGTCATTTGTATTACATGTTGTGCATAAGCTATACAGTAAAGGTAAAGTAATTAAAAAACATAAAGTACATGATTCCTCAGTATAACCAAAGGTAGTCTTTTATCCTACACCAGTGCATAGTCTCGTTTGAGTTGTTACTTTATATATGTATTTTCTGCCTTACATATTCAGTACATTATCTCGTACTGACATCCCTTATGGGGGACCTATATTTCATGCTGGAGGTATAGGTTCTAGTAGATCTCCCTAGTAGGAGTACAGGATATCCAACTGTTGTTACCAAGCTCCAACTTACTTCTGAGCTTTGTGCATCTAGAGCTTACATTTTTGTATTGTATAGTTAGTCGAGGCGGTGCCTATCCCGACCCTTATAAGATACTTTTCTTTATCTAGAGGCTTTGTAGACTTTGTAAATTAAAGTGTGATCATATCTCGTACTTTAAACACCATGGCCCCAACGGCCTAGCCATATGCATCTCCTTTTGGCTTGTTATCTCTGTTTACTTTCTTAAAGGCATGTTGAATGTAAGAATCCCTTATAATATGTATAAAAAGCGCATAGATATAGGTTGGTTCTCCCGAGCCTTATCGACAAAGGGTGCCAGTCCACCCTAATGGGACTTTGGGCGTGACCCAGCAAATATGGTCCGCAGTTATGACTCGTAGGGTGACCTACGAGTCATAGTCAAGCTTTCATAGTCAGCACTTGGCCTTTTGAACTTGACTAATACGATCCATTGCTATGAGTCATGGTCTGATCTACAACTCATAGTGTCTTCTTATGGTCCTCAATTGCGGTTCTTTGTCCAAATTTTGAAAACACTATTTCTGGCCACGAGGCGCCCTCCTACGAGTCATAGTGAGGCATATGGCTCGTAGGCTAGCCTCGTGTAGCTGACCTTCACTTTGCAAATTCCTAATTTTTGAACATTATTTTTTTCTATGAGGGCACACTATGATTCGTAGCTTGGGTTACGACTCGTAGGGTGGCTCATATGTCCTGAACTTCATCAAAATCTACATTTTTCTCCCAAAATTATGTCAATCGGTATTTTGTGCAAGAACAACATAAAAAACATAAAAACCACAAAAAATTGCATTAAGAACTTGCAAAATCCCTTGTTTTGTGTTGTATTTTGATAGCATATCAACACCTTCAACTTAGAATTGTTGCTTGTCCTCAAGTGACGACTCGATCTAAGTAGACAATAAGAAACACATAATAATATCCTAATGGTATGTACATCACTCAGTTCCAACTCAGGTACCCAATTCTCATTTTGAAAACCTAATTAAATAGCCGCCAAGCAAACCAAGACATAATAATGCATCTGACAATTCAACTATGACTACCGAAGGAGTATCAACAATTCACAATCATCAAACAAGTCATATGCCAATCATGTCATGCAAATGCCCTCATAGAAAAGAAGTTCATCCATTTCACTCAAAAAGCAATCAAAGTTCAGGGACTGTACAAGTATCCTCACTCTCACAAATGAAATTCATGCATGATAACTAACAACATAGGCTTGCCCATATACTCATACTCTACACTATTGGCTAGTTAAATTAGGATCACTCTAGGACTTTATAGGCTTGTAACGCAGGCTCATGGGGCTTTGGTATGACATTTTAGACAAGTAGTGACTAAAAGCTATCCTTAAATCACGTTTTTCAAAACTTTGATCTCAATAACTCAGCCATTTACATTATGTTTTCCCTTATTCTTCATTTTCAAGCTTTTCCGACTGTTTTCTTTTCCTTTTTTCAATTGTGCCTCATTTTCGAACTCAATTTGCTATTCTTTTCAATTCAAGGCAACTTTTCTTTCTTTTTCTCTCACCCGACACATGATTTTCTCTTCTTTCTTTCTTTCCCCACTAATCACCTCATTTTCATTACTTTACCACAACGTAGGCCACCCTTAACTTAGGATTTTAGCCTGAGGTGAAGTACACAATATCCATTCTTCAAACCAGGGCCACTTTTGCTAGCCACCCTCAACTTAGGCTTTTTGCCTTCATCAAGGTTCACATGTTCAAGGATAGCCACAACCAATATCAAAGGTATTTCACAAAATAAGACTAGACTAGCTACGTGTCAGGAAAGAACAGGTACATGTAAAACTCAAACATTTGGAACAAGGGTTAAACCACTACATTTGGTAGGTCATTTAGGCAAAAGTGGACTAACTTAAAGAACAATGGCCTAAGATCCCTGCCTAATCAACCACATCTCCAATCTAATATTATAGTAACAAGACAAGTTCTCAATAAGAACACAATGCATGAATATAACAAAATAAACTCTCAGACACATGACATTGCATACACACTCAACATAGACTCAACGGCCATGCTTCAAGCATTAACTTGTCTTATCTTCGTCAGAATAAGCATTGCCAAATCAAGTATAATCAAGATTACAATGGTAACCAACAACCCCAAAAATTTCAAGGGTACCCAATTTTTCAAAACTATCACGACCAATGCTAGGGCTTAGACGTGACATAGCGAATGAGGAACCCGAAGTATTTCCAATCAAGCCTCTTAATATGTCATTGCATATCCTTGGTCGCGAAAGTGATAAAACAATAATAAGAGATAGTAAAGAGGAAAAACGAGGCTAAGTAACATCTTTCATATCATAAAATATCAAAAGAGTCAAGAGAGTCAAAACTCATAGCATCATTACATAACTTGTCCAACAATACCTCTAAACATAGAACTTAGTAGGGGCCAAAATAAGCAACTAGGCTCACCCTCAGAGTTAAAGTATACAATAAAGAAAAGAGAGTCTACACATAACATAAATCAAGAGAAGTATGTCCTAGAAGTTGAGGACTCACCAACTTGCTTTGAGAGATATAGCACTAGCCACGTGGAGAAGGAGAATGATTAAGTGGGGATTCGGTTCCTACATGATAACATCATGTAGGCATAGAGTATGTGATAGTACGTTAGAATGTACTAAGTACGTAGGATGTGATGCAACAATAGATAGGCAACATAATCGAAGTATATAGTTAGACAATAGATAAATATATAACAATATGGCATGCATGAATGATACTTGAAGTAAACATACTTATATATAGAACATATTACATGTGTAGGAATAGACCATCATCATAGACCAAGCAACTTAGTACTTGGAATCTAAGGTAGACCACTCCTTAGAAGTGATTGAGGAATCAACCCCTTAATTGGTTGATAGACATGACCACCCTTCATCGGAGGTGATTGAGGTATCAACCCATCAATTGGTTGATGATTTACCACCCCCATCTGAGGCGATTGAGGTATCAACCCCTTAATTGATTAACGAACATGACCACTTTCCACTGGAAGTGATTGAGGTATCAACCCCTCAATTAGTTGATGGCTTACCACTACTATCCGAGGTAATTGAGGCATCACCCCTCAATTGGCTATGGTCAGCTCACAACACTATAGATGCTTTTCATGAAATCAACACCTACATATCATCCTTTCATCAACATAAAATTACTTAACTCATATGTCAAGCATTAGACCTTCAATAACTCAAGATACATTAACCGAATATTTTATCAAATACTTGGTGGGTGTGCAATGCTAGTGTAAATCCATGCAATTCAAAAATGAAATTACATAATTAAATTCAACGTAAAACCACCCACCAACACTTGGTAATACCCTCATGCAATATATATCAAAACTCTTTATCAGATCTCAAGATATATCAAAGATTCATAGCTTAAAACATGTTTAAAAAGTCACCCTTTTACAAAACCCCAACGTAGTTCATAGTCAAATTCATAATAGAAGATCCATAAGTAAAATCAACTTAGAAACATATAATTTATGTAAAAAGGAAGCTTGGGCACCATGGGTGAAAGGATCCAACGGTTGAAACTCACATACTTTAACTTTAGAGAATTACTTGATGAAGATTGGAATGAAGACATGAAGCTTAAATGAAATACCTAAGATCCGGAAAGAGATTTGGTACTTGAATTTTGAGTGAAACATTTGTCTAAGTGTTTGAGAGAGTATTGGGGAATGTCTTGTATGATATGAACATGAAATATGGCTAAAGTATTTTCACGTATGGAAAGACTTAGGCCCAAGACCCAAAAGCCTTGGACTGAGTAAAAAAATAGTTAAAAAATGAATAGAGGCCCGCCCTTGGCACGTCGCACCTTGGGCGCAAAAACCTCTCTGGAAATCGCATTTAATGATTTTCAGATTTTGATACAGTTGCTCTAAAATCAGGGTTATGCCCATTTCCCACTCAATTTTTCCCCCTGATCAAGAAAATAAAGTCAGACTTTTGATATCACGCACGAATTTTGAGATATATGAAAATTACAATTTCGGGCACTTCCGAGGCACATTTTTGTGCACTTTTTGGGATCGTTTCACTTAGAGAAGTGACTAGACCCTTGAAATTGGTCAAAAAAATTATCAACCCTTGGTAGTGGGTACTTTTTCTTGATGGTGACCCTATTAAGTTGCTGGTAGTCAATGCACATTCTAAGGGACCCATCTTTCTTCTTCACAAACAACACCGATGCACCCCAAGGTGATTGGCTAGGCCTAATAAAACTCTTCTCAAACAAGTCCCTCAATTGCTCCTTCAACTCTTTTAACTCTATCGAGGCCATATGGTAAGGAAAAATAGAAATAGTTTAGGTATCAAGAAGGAGGTATATACTAAAGTCTATTTCCCTTTCGGGAGGAACACCAAGAAGGTCATCTGGAAAAATATCAAGAAACTCACTAACCACCGGAACCGACTCTATAGGAAAGAATTTGGACTCCACATCCCTAACCCTCACAAGATGATAGAGACACCTCTTAGAGATCAACTTTTGGGCTTTAATGCAAAAGATAAACCTACCCTTGACCACCGCATCATAACTCTCAAGAACGGGTTCATTTAGGAATTGGAACTTAACCCTATAGGTTCTACAATCAATAGAGGCATAATATACATGGAACTAATCTATCCCAAGAATGACATCAAAATCCACGATATCCAACTCAATAAGATCGCAAGGAAATATTTATGCAAGATGCAAATGAGATAATTTCTATAGATCTTTCTAGCAATAAAAAATGCCCCAATGGGAGTAGACACCTCATAAGACTCATACAACAGTTATGACTCAACATGAAACTTTTTGGCAAAAAAAGGAGTAACAAAAAAAAGAGTGGCACTCGGGTCTATCAACACATACACATCAAAATCAAAGACTTTTAACATACAGGTGATGACATTGGGCACCTCATCAACCTTTTATCTCCCTTAGAGTGTACAGAACTGATTGTGCCTTGGGAAACCACCTTGTTGGCCTCCTCTCCCCAAAGGAACTGCATTAGCACGTCGGCCTTGTGGACGAACATTCTTACCCTTGTTTTGGTTCTGAGGACAATCAACCTTCTTGTGACCCACTTCCCCACAACTATAATAAGCATTAGTGTCCCTCAAACATGGGCCATCATGGACTCTACCACATCTTGGGCATATAGGTCTAGGCATTACCTCACCACCTCCTTGGGCCTTGGGTAGTCATTAGCAAATTCTCCCACTAGGAACATGAAAAGACCCTTGACCTTGGTGAAACTGGCTACCCTTGGGACATTGGAACTTACCATCAAAATGGGCCCTCTTAGTCATACTACTCCTCCCCTTTCTCAACTTATTCCCCTCTAATTGTTCGGCATAGGTCATAAGGCAGGACAAGTCTATGTCACCAATCAACATAGCAGCCTTACACTCCTCATTCACCAAATTAGAAACACCTATCACAAACTTATTCATTCTAGACCTCGGGTCGACAACCAAGTGTTAAGCATATTTAGATAGTTGGTTGAACTTAAGGGCATACTTCCTTACACTCAAAGATCCTTGCTTCAAATTTCATGAACTCTATCATTTTGGCCTCTCTAGGTTCAAGAGGAAAGAACCGATTGAGGAAAGATGCCTTAAATTCCTCCCAAAGAATCACATTGTTGTTCCCCTTCTCCTCCTTTTATTAATTATACCATATTTGGGCCACCCCCTTGAGTTGGTAAGTTTCCAACTCCGCCTTCTCTTCCGACCTCACACCCATGATAGGCAACACTTTGTATACCTCATCAATAAATTCTTGAGGGTCCTCATCTAACTTAGGCCTATTAAACTCCCGTGGGTTCATTCTCATGAAATCTCTTATCCTAGATGCCGGAGTAGGAGCATGAGGGGATTGGGTCCCTTGGTTGACTTGATTAGCCATGACTTAAGTTAGCAAAGTGTGAGCACCCCGAAGCTCACCATGAGCTTGTTATTCTTCGAGTGTGCGGGCTCTTCTTCCTCTTGTGCTAGGCATAACCTAGCATAGCAAAGAACAATCATTAGAGGGAAAACTTACCTTAACTTCAATAGCATGACATAGAGTAAGAAGAGGGGAAACATTTCCTAGAACATCTCATAGCCTCTTACTCATAGTTGTTGTCACGCCCCAAGTCCCGATATGGCGGACTGGCACCCGCTGCCGATGAGACTCAGGAGAACCAACCTGTAACTATGCTCTTTATATACATATCATAAGGGATTTCTACCTTTAATATACTTTAAAGTAGATAGACAGTGATAGCAAGCCAAAAGAAAAATGCATACGACTAGGTCATTGGGACCACGCTGTCTAAAGTATAAGATATAACTATACTTTAATTTATATAGTCTACAAAGCCTCTAAATAGCAGGAAGTATCAAATAAGGGTCGGGACAGACCCCGCCTCGACTAACTGTAAAATATAAACATAAGCTCTGGACATATACAAAGCTCCGAAGCAACCTGGAGCTTGGTAACAGCAGTTGAATATCCTGAACTCCTACTGGGGAG
>JAOTQJ010057035.1:0-14048 GCA_025642045.1 Solanum sejunctum
GGGTATGTGAGATATACTTGAGCGCATGGTCTAATACATGCATTTGATACTTGATCAGGCGGTGAGACCGCATTACTTTATGTACGACATGATTATTAGGCGACAGGACCGCAGCGGTGACCTTGTCGGTCCTCATTAGTTGTATATATATATGCATATTTTCTGTTTGTACTTCCTAGGAGCTGCTGCAGGTGAGGATAGGGCATAAAAACAGAGGAAATTGTGCCGAAATTATGGTAGAATTCTTAGACTTTAAGTTGTGGTTTTGCGATTTAATATTGGTTTAAGTGCCTAATCAGTATGAGTCATGGCCCGGGGTTGGGCTGTGACAGTCTCAGACAGTAATATAGAGGCTTCATAGACATAGATGTTGATGGTAGAAGCGGAGGGTTCTTTCCCTTCTAGTTCTTTATATTGAGATTGTCTTTTGATATCATTTTTCATTTATGATAGACTGAACTAATAGTTATGGTCCACTGATAGATTGTCGTTACTCTTTTTCTTCCGCTATTGAATTAATTGAACGAAAGCAATGAGACAAGGTGTTCCGCCCAGGCTAGCAATAGTCTCCGAGTGCCAGTTAAGTCTAAGGTACCCTCCCGGGGTGTGACAATCTTACC
This sequence comes from Solanum sejunctum, assembly GCA_025642045.1. Lineage (NCBI taxonomy): Eukaryota > Viridiplantae > Streptophyta > Magnoliopsida > Solanales > Solanaceae > Solanum > Solanum sejunctum. The sequence goes on from JAOTQJ010057035.1 coordinate 621, forward strand.
ATAGAGAGAACGAGACTATTTCCAAACAATTTATTATTATTTGAATCTAATTTTTTAAATTATCTTAGTCTTAATTAATAGTGTTTTTTTTAAGTTAAATGATTATTTTTCTAAGAAAAAATTGCAAATTTGTATAGTAATTGAAATTTGGATAAAGAACAGTTTTTTTCAATTTATTTTTTTAACATTAAAATTATTTTCTTTAAAGAAATTGCACAATGATTTTTAAAAATTGTAAATTGAGATTTACTATGTAAAGAAATGTAATACTAATTGTAAGAAAATAATGGTTTATCATGTTTATTATTATTACTTTAAATGTCACTTTTTTAGTTATTTAATCCTAACTAGTTGATTTTTTAAGTTAATAATAATAGTAATTTTTAAAAAAAATAAACTACCAATTTTTCAAACATTTTTTTTAAAATTATTTAAGCCTTAATGGTTGGCTTTTTAAGTTAGTATAGCAGTAGTAATTTAAATTCTTGTATAACTACCAATTTTTTCTACTTTACTTTAGAAATGCATATTTTTCAATTTAATATTTAAATGAGAATAATTTATTTAAAAAATTGTCTAGTATTATTTAGGCATTGTTTTGGATTTTGTTTAAAAATATTTTAGATTGTAATTTGAGTTTTACTCTATAAAAAGTTTAGTACCAAAAAAACTATTTTATTACTAAAAAAAATAATTCTTTTTTCAATATTCTACAAATGCTTTTTTTTTTCTTAGAAAATAAAACTGCCTTGTGTAAGATGTGATGAAGTTACTAATAAAATAAATTTTTTAAAATATTTTTTTGAAAGAAATTGAGTGTTTTTTTACTGTATAATACAGTTAAGTGTTGAAAAGATGAGGAAGTTAGGCAAGTGGTTGAGAAATTTTAGAAATAATTTTGGAGTTGATATTATCATCTTTATCTTTTTTATTGATTTAATTTTAATTGTTGCTGAAATGATTTTTTATTATGTTCAATTGAAATACATTCAAATGTTCTAATTTTTCACTGCATTATTCTATGCACTTGCTTCCTCTGCCGTTTTAAAGGCACGAGCTTGGTGTCTTAGATTCTTCCTTGGCCCTTCGATGTTGTCCACCTTCAGCTTGGCCATTTTGTAAGCCATTACAAAGCGTGCCCCAAAGGTAATGGACATAATGACTGTGATAATTATGACATTGACATAGCCGACTGAGTTTGGTGCTTGAAGCATCAAACAGCCTATGGTGTATAGAAGAAGAAAATCAATGTGAGTGACCAACCCATTAAGTATCTCATCAGTAGTTTTTTTGGTTTTGCATCAGTTTGCTTTGATTATTTGACTCAAATAACTTAAGTTCCACTAGAGTGTTAACGATGCTTTGGAGAACATATTTAGGAGGAACAGAAGGGAGAGTAGACTCAGTTCAATGAGGATGGGAAAAAGCTTGAGGAGATGACGCAGAAGTCTTACCTCTAAGAATCTTGAGGAGATGAACCAGAAGCCTTATCCTTAGCTAGAGGAGATGAAGGGCTCTATTTCATGAGCCTTAGCCTTAGAATCAGCATCAACAGGAGGAAGAGACTTTGTTTAAGGGGACTTAGAAGTAGCTGGAGGAGATGAAAACTCTATTTTAGGAGTCTTAGACTTAGAATCAACATCAGCCGGAGGAGGATGAAACTTTGTTTCAGGGAACTTAGAAGAAGACCATGGAAGCTTTGGTTTAGGGGACTTAGAAGAAGACCGTAAAAGCTTTGTTTTAGGGGACTTAGATGAAGACCGTGGAAGGATCATTCAAAGGTGAAGGTGAAGGAGGTGAGGCCATGGTTTCAAGTAATGCTCGCTATGTAGTATGTATTTGAAAAATTGATTTAAACGTGAGTTCAAGAACGAATTAAAACTACATTTCATATAATGGTATCCTCAAAAATATAAAGCTACGACTTTAATAATAATATTATTATTAATATTTATATATGTTAAAATTCATTCAAAGTTTATAAGATGTTACTTACTTGTTGGCAATATAAGCTGTTGATGATATTATATTGTATAAAATTTTATTTATCAATGCAAATATGTGAGTAATTTAATCTAAAATTTTGAATATTGTCTAATATAAAAATTAAATAGTTTTATATAGATTTTTACTTAATTTCTCCCGAAAGCAAGAACACATTATTTATCTTTAAAATAAAAGACAGACTAGCAAAAAGAGAAAACTCCTTTCTTCTCTACTTCAGACAAGAGGAATAAAGATCCTATCTTATACAAAGGCTACAAAAAAGTACTTCGCCTAGAATCCTAAGTTGCTTCCCATTTCGTCTGAAGCTGTTCACATCCACTTTTGGAGCCCCCTTATCTTTGAATATGATAGCAGTAAAGATGGTCGAGTTGACCAAAATGAAGATCCCAAATTACATGAGTAATATCTATTATATCAAGAACTCATTCAAACTACATTTCATATAATGGTATCCTCAAACGTATAAAGCTATGACTTTACATAATAATATTATTGTTAATATTTATATTTGTTAAAATTTATTAAAAGTTTATAAGATGTTACTTTCCTTAAGTATCCCGGGTGGAACTAAAGTATTTGAATTATTGAATTAATGTATCTGAATTGCCATATTTTTTAAAGAATTTTTATAAATTAAAAAATAATAGAAAAATGGTAATTAACTCTTTACACCATGTAATTTATGTAAACCGTACATAAATTTATTAATTAATACATTCAAAATTAATTAATTAATTAATCCTTTCTCAAAATGAAAATGGAGTTGAAAAAACATTAGTGATAAGTTGGTATTTTTTTTATTTAATAATGATAATTCTAAATTTAATTTTTGTATAATTTTTAATGAGGAATTGAAATTAAGGGTGTGTTTGGTATGATGGGAAAATATTTTTTTTAGGAAAACAAGGGAGTTTGTTACTTATTCAACTAGTATACATACCCATGCATTGTGCTGTCAATTGGTAAATATAAATATAAATATTGATTTATTAATAATTTTAAAATTTAACTAAGCATAAAATGATGTTGTAAAGTATATATGAGAGAATATTAGCATTTAGAACCATCATTGGCTATAATAGAAAAGTTATGAAAATACTTGACAATAATAATTTTAGTATTTGGATCATGACATTTTTCCATGAAAGTAAGGGATTAAGCGGCCTGATCCCTTGTGTCACAAATTTAGAACTCTCGCTAAGACTTATATATGACACTAGTCAATTTGCTCATGAAACTTTCACGATCTTGCAAATACTAGTAAGTCTCTTCACTAAGACTGCTAAGGGAACGCTAGATAAGAGAAGACAAGAGAACTTTTAGAAAGAAGATTTGTATTATACTTGGAGAATGCTTTGCAATTTCTTGGATGGTTTGTATAAATGAGTGACTTCTCTATTTATACTATTCATAAGTGACTTATGTGCAAATAATATTTACTTACAAGTTCCTAAGTTATTTACACCTTTAGTCCTTCTCTAGAATCCTTCATACAACTTTAGAGAGAGCTAAATACTACAAGGCATCTCTACACAATTTTAGACTCTTCCAAGTCTTCTCAAGATTTTCCTACAATATTCTAGAGTCTTCCAAGAGCTTTAAATTTTATTTGCAATGTTCTAGAGTCTTTCAAAAACCTCTCCAAGACTCTAGTTTCTTTTCCTTGACTCTAGATTCTTTCTTCATTTTATAAAAGATTGGTGGGTTGTGACACTCTCCCACACCTGATGTTGCAACGTTCTCGGCGTAGTGCTGCTATTGGAACTCCAAGTCTCTATTTTAGGACTGCAGCAAGTCTCCATGTTGTCCCTCTATGGTCTTCTCTGGAGTTCGCCTCTTTCAGCACTCGAGGAGCATTGTTGTAGTTGGCGCCCCTATTCCCGCTTAGCTTCCTTCGACTATTTCTTTATCGATGATTCCTCCTCTTAGCAGGCGTGGAATACAATAATGGCTTTTCATCCTGGAACTCCTCCACAAGCCACAAGTCCGACAGTTGAGCTTATCCCTCTAACTTGGGCATCTTGACTAAGGGTACCATACAGGAAACTCCTTGCTCCATGACCACGAGTTGCTGAAGGTATGGGTCGATCACCATATGCCACTTTCAAAAAAATTCTCGCCCAAGGATGATGTCAAAGAGATCTATCTATGAGACATAAAAGTTGGTCTTACCATGCCATTCGCCCAACACTATGTCAACTCCCTGAGCAACTCCACACATAGGAGTCATTTGCATATTGACCATCCTAAGTTGTAGATTACTTGGATTATACTTTAGTCCCAACTTTTTAAGAACCCAGATTTTTATATAGCTTTAGTGATGCTTGAGATTTGATTTCGGAAAGTTCTGGGCTAAGGTGACTTGTTACGGCACCTCCAAGCTTGATCAAATTTCACTTTCAAGACTTTAATTAAAGCTTATTTATGTTGTTTAAGGCCATCATGGTCTACTACATCAAGTCAAGTTTAAAAGAATTTCATTGGCTATGTTTTTCACAAGTACGAATAGAAGGGTCAACTTTGAATGGATATATCTTTTAGCACAAAATGAACTAGATTTCTCACTACCTACCAAATTAAAGCTCTTTGAATTAGCTTTCTAATGCACTTAGTTTTAGCTCATTTCGAGTTTGGATGAAGAAATTATGCCCATTTTCGTAAGACCTTTTTGTGCAGTGTTGTCACACGGGCATATACACGGGCAGTAAGGCTTCTAATGATCTGTGGGAACAACCTTGAGCCTGAAATGACCATTTTTTGCCTAAGTATGGGGCAACCAGTAGTACTAGCCGTATGACCGTCAGGGGTGAGTGAAATCATAAGTGGTGCAATCTTGGGGTGGAGGAATGATTTTTGTGTTCAATATCACTCTTCATTTTTTAAAACCCTCTCACAAGCTTTCCACAAAAGAACTCTTGGAGATTTCAACATTTGAGTTAGGGAACTCAAGTCTTCTTCCAATTCTTTGGGGTTTCTTCGTCTTGGTGAAGGTATGTGGGTTTGATCCTTTATTACCTTCTAGTCAAGGAGACCCAACTATTTTCAAGGAGTTTTTTTGAATTTCTAGTTTACTTTAAATCAGGGTTTCGAATATTATGATTCCTAAAATTCTATTAATATATGGGTAGTGTTTGTTTGATGATTTTAAGGTGATTTACACCATTATATGATGATTTACTTTGGGTTTATGAAATTATAAGTATGCATGTCACCTTTAAGGCTTATTTATACATGGGTGGTTATATTATGATTTTTAAATGGATTTAATTATATTTCACTTGAATTTCATATTATATTATTGACTTTAGATTGAATCTTAATTACCCATGTCATTTTCTCATTGTTTATGTCATTTGCATTGGTGGATTAAGTCCAATTTTGTTATATGATATGATTTTGATAAGATATTGGTTATGACAATTGTCATGACCCAAGTCTAAGGCCTAGACGTGATCAGTGAATGGAAAACCTGGAGGAATCCTAAACAACCTCATAGCATATAATTACACATCCTTGGTCACGAAAATAATGTAAAACAACATAAGAGACATAGACCAGGGAAATTAGGACTAAGGGAGAGAGATTAATACTTAAGTAATATGTAAAAGTTTAGAAAACAAGGGCAAGGGACTAAGGAGAAAAGCTTGCATAACATCATAATCAAGAGATAAAAGAGTCAAGGCTCATATCATAGATACATAACATGTCCAACAACACCTCTACTACATAGATAAAAGTGGGGCCAAGACAAAGCAACTGGGCTCACCCTCATAATCAAGAGAGAAAATAAAGAAGAATATCTCATTACATAATAAGAGAAACATATACTGAGGTCCCTGAAGTGGAGCACTCATCAACTAGCTTAAATAGCACCAAAATAGCCACGTTGAGGATGATGATGATCAACCTGGGTACCAGTTCCTATATGGTGATATCATGTAGGTATAGAATATGTATTAGTCTATTTGAATATACTAAGTATGTAGGATGCAATACAAACAAGAATTAAGCATCATAATTGAAATACATAACAATAGGCAATAGACATACTATAACAATATGACATATATGATCAATGCATAAGTAAAACATGCTTAAGTAACTCATGCTTATATAGGATATCATATATGTAGAAGAGACCAAGCTAGATTTTAAAATGTACAAACCTTTGGTAGGTTAGTGATGATGTGTCATCCCATCACTTAGGTGGATGAGTACTAATCCTCATCTAGGTTGGTGATAGTGCCGCCCCATCACCTAGGTGGATGAGTACTAACCCTCATCTAGATTGGTGATAATGCCGCCCTATCGCCTAGGTGGATGAGTACTTACCCTCATCTAGGTTGGTGATGATGGCGCCCTATCACCTAAATGGATGAGTATTAACCCTCATCTAGGTTGGTGATAATGCCGCCCCATCTCCTAGGTGGATGAATACTAACCCTCATCTAGGTTGGTGATAATACTGCCCTATCACCTAGGTGGAGAGTACTAACCCTCATCTAGGTTGATGAGTACAAACACCCATCTGGGTTAGTGATAATGCTGCCCCATCCACTAGGTGGAAAAGTACAAGCCCTTCGCTAGGTTGATGAGTACAAACCCCCCATGAGGTTATACGGGTTCTTAGTTCCCCAAAATTGGGCATGGTCTAATGAAACACTTTATATAGAATTTATCATATACATAAGCTCATTTCATCATTATATAGTCAATCATATCATATCTCATACTTTGGACCTTCAACTCCTCAAGAAACTACATCCGGACATTTTATCAAACACTTAGAGTGTTTGAAATAAGTAGTAAAAATCATGAAATATAGAGATAAAATCATGCAAGAAAATCCATTATAAAACCATCAATAAACACCTTCCAACACCCTCAATCAATATACATCAAAACCTTTCTCAAAACTTACAATAGATCAAAGATTTATAGCTCAAAACATTGCAGAACAGTCACAACTTTGCATAGCTTTAACATAGTATGCAGTGAATTTCATAATAAGGAAGACTCATTTGTAAATCAACTTTAAATGATACAATTTGAGTAAAATGAGGCTTGGGTATCATGGGTGAAAGGAACCCACGAAAGAAACCCACACACCTTAGCTTAGAGATACTTGGTGAAGATTGGAGATGGAAACTTGAAGCTTGAAGAAGAACCTTGAAGGAGAACCTTAGCTTGGGATGAGGGTTTGAGACTTGAATTTCAAAGTGAAAATATGTCTAATTGTCTAAGTGAGTATTTGGAAATGTTTAGGATGATATGAGGGTGAAATAAAACTAAGTATAGGTATTTTTACGATTGGGAACACTTAGGCCCAAGTCTTAAAAGTCTTGGACCAGAATAAAAATTGGCACCATCCTAACACACAGGCATGTCGCGGAGGCGACACAGAAATACTACTGGAAATAACATTTTGAAATTTCATAATTGCTGATCTTTCACTCTTAAATCGGGGTTAGACCCTTTTGCCCCTAATTTTGACCCACTAAATAAGAATATGAAGCCGAATTTTCAAAATAACAAATGAATTTTTAGATACACGAAATTTAAAATTTTGGGCATTCCAAAGTACATTTTCAAGCACTTTTGGGGGTTATTTCAATATCTCCCCTTTGGGAACATTCATCCCCGAATGTTAAAGAGATGCACAACACAAGAGTGATAAACAAATCAGCCCCAACATGAATGCAACATTACATTTGAAACACCATTTTTAAAACCTCAACATAAATGTAAAATCATCATAAGTTTGTCAACTTAAACATTAATGCATATGAATGACATAGGGGATGAAACATAAGACTTGGAATCAAAAGAAGGACTTGACATGTCATCATAAGCTTGAATAGAGTGAAAGAGATATGGATATTGCTTCTCCATGTCCACACTGGCTCTCTGAGAAACAGATACAAATGGACAACTCTTTCAAAGTGCCTTGACAAATAATACATAATTATCAATCAATTTCTCCACTCATCCATCCAACACCTCCACCGGAACCTCCTTTTAAGCCAACTCATCCTCCACATCACCCACAATCTCAAAGAGTGCTATAGCATTAGGGTTACCAACACATCCCTTCAACCTAGAAGCATGACAAACCAGATAAATCATACCCCTACCATAGGCAATTTCCAAACTTATGCAGCCTTACTAACCTCCCTCTACACTCTATAAGGACTCATAGTCCTCAACTCAATTGTCAACCTTAAATACACCTAACCCACTTAGTACCATAACCACCATCTCCCCTTTGGGAGACAACCTCCAATATATCATCTTCTCACCCAAAACTTCCTACTCTAATAAGGCGGAATCAAGGTCTTGCTTAATCTAGACCTCTTAACCCAAGAAGGTTTGAAACCATCAAGAACACTATACTACCATACTCAACTTCCTTCAACCTAACTCCTTATCTAGCCAACCGATTGGACCTCATTAGTATCTTCTTTGCCACTATTATCCACATATGCTAGGCTATCCATAGGCACCCTACTTAGAGCACCAACCACAATACTAGCCTTATCGGGAAAACTAATGCGTACTCATATCATATTCCTTAAGGAGCTCTAACCACCTTCTTTCCACCCACAATGTCCATCTATCATATTTAGCAAACAACCTCTTATCCTCCAAGACTTGCAACACTACCCCCAAATAATTCACAAGCTCTAAACAAATCAATACCTCATCACTAGAGACTACCACAAACATATCAAGGTAGGATTTTAAGACCATATTCATGAAACCCATAAACACAACCGTTGCATAAGTCAACCAAACAACTATAACAATATTCAAATGCTCACTCCTAGTTCAAAAAGGACACTTAGGGATATCAGCTACCCTCATCCTCACTTGGGGACAAAACTTGAACCAAAGATCAATCTTAGAGAAGTGACTAACCCATCGTAGTTGACTAAAGAGATCGACCATACTTACCCATCATATTACAACCTTATGGGTTTTACACTCATTAGAAACATGCTATGCAAGTAGCCCAAACTACTCCAAGACCCCCAATGCAATAAGCTAAGTCGTCATCCCACAAGAATACTTATAATATGCATCTACATACTTTCAAAGAGGCAATAGTCATTTTCCAAATATTTCAATGTACAATTGGTCTTAAAAATCAAACACCATTCATAATAATTCATACTTAGGCTCAAATGTTAAAATCATAATTTTATAGTCATAATACTCATGCATAGGAATAACTTATTCATATACAATATGGTGCAATCACCTAAAATGCTTGAAGAGCCAAAATCAAAAACATATATGTGATCACAATACTGTCATAACCAACCTTTTATCAAAATCATACCATAAAACGAAGTTGAGCTTACCCATAACATAATTTTTCAAACTAATCCGTGTACATAAATGCATATGCTATGAACAATGAGGAAATAACATAGGTAATTAAAACTCCATTTAAAAATTAACATTTATAATGTAAAGTTGAAGCGAAAACATAATTAATTCCACATTTAAATCCATAGTGTAACCTCTTATGCATAAATAATTCAAAAAGGGAACATGCATACTTATAACTTCATAAACTCAAAGTAAATCCTCATATAATGGTTTGAATCACATTAAAATCATCAAATAAGCACTACTCATGCATCAATAGAATTTTAGGAATTATAATATTCACATTTCAAATTAAAATAAGTAAAATCCATCTAGGCTTTCTTAAAAATAATTTTGGGTCTCCTTGATTGGAAGGGATCAGGGATAAACCCACATACACATGAATCCTACTAGCACCAAGGAATACCACAAGAAATAGCAACTCTCGAACCTATCAAATCACGCTACTCAAAACGTCGATCACAACATAGCCTTACTTAGGGTCAACTAAGTCATAGGAGCAACAATAGAAGGGAACCTACTCACAATCTTTGGTAATAGCCCACTAAACCCAAGAGGCTCCTAATACCCAAGAATGTCAAGGTCTAGGCTAACACCTAATCACCTTTATCTTACTAGGGTCCACCTTAATACCCTCACTCGGCACCACACAACCTAGGAAGGCAACCTCTTACTATAAAAATTCCTATCTATCCTACTTAGCACCCAACCTTCTTCCTTGAACTTGTAGTACTACCCTCAAATGATGCACATGCACTACCTCATGAGGGAGCAAACCATATTATCATCACCAAAACCACCATAAGCCTATTAGAGTGGGGACTAAAGATATTACTCATGAGACTTATAGGCATACCCGGTGTATTAGTCAAACCAAAGGAAACTACCTTAAATTCAAAATATCAAAAAGGACATTTAAAGCCTCATCTACCACCACCAATAATTTTATAGACAAAACAACTTAGGTTTAACACCTCCATTTCTCACAAGATAACAAATTTAACCCTTTGGAACCCAATTGTACCTTAATACAAGAAATGGACCTACCTACCTTGCTACCATTCAATAGACTCTCACTCAAAGACGGGCTTATTAGGAAATTGGGAGCTATCTCTATGTTTCATACCATCCATGAAAACATAACATGTAGGCAATCATTCCATTCCTATAATGACATCCAAATCTGCCATGCCAACTCCAACAAACTACAAAGCAAGACCTAATGCAATACAAACCCGGATCAACACTTATAAACCTTCTAGAAATAATACACCCAACAAAAGAATCGACACCAAAGATCTATACAACAACTTGTGCATACAAGAAACCCTACTAGTAACCAAAAGAATAGAGAAGAAATAGTGGAAAGCCGAACCTAATAATACATGCACAATAAAGCCAAGAAAACTTTAACTTACCAGTAATAACATCGGGCATCTCATCCCTTCCTTAAGCCACTTGATCAACATGACCACCTTGATCTAAAGGTCGTCCACCCTTATGCTTCCTTCGAATATACGAACAATCCTTTAGCTTGTCACCCACTTTACTACACCCATAACAAGCATTGGTACCTCTCAAGCATGGTCCATCATGGCCTCTATCACATTTTGGGCACCTAGAATAAGACACTACACCACCTCTATCTCTCCACTTAGAGCTTTGGAACTTACCCATATTATGGGCCCTCTTAGCCTTACTACCTCCCCTCTCACCACTAGAAGTCTCGGGAGCACCCTCTTGATGATCGACGTTAGTTGCCAATTTTGCTACCGCTTTGGCCACCTCTCATAGAATATCTCAAATCTCTGCATTCATCATCATAGCACCGTCCTGAGTAGCTTGAGTATCATGTAATGTAATGGTTAGGGGTTAGGAATTAGCCCTAGGGGACCTAACTATATCGTACGACATGGATCATGAAGAAGTGAACATTCCCTAAAATGTCTTATAGCCTCCTACTCAAAGCTATGGTACATAACACAACCATGAGTAAGACTCTAATCGACGCAGTGTGATAGACTCGAGCATCTATCAACCTAATGCTCTGATACTACCTTTGTCACGACCCAAGCCTAGAGACTAGAAGTGACAGGTGAATGAGAAATCCAGAGGAATCCCAAACAAGCCTCATAGCATATCATTACACATTCTTGGTCTCGTAAGCAATATAAAATAATATAAGATACATAAACAAGGGAAATTGGGACTAAAGGAGAGAGATTAATACTTAAATAATATGTAAAAATTTAGAAAACAAGGGCATGGGACTAAGGGAAAAAGCTTGCATAACATCATAATCAAGAGACAAAAGAGTCAAGGCTCATATCATAGATACATAGCATGTCCAACAATACCTCTACTACAAATATAAGAGTAGGGGCCAAGACAAAGCAATCGGGCACATCCTCATAGATAAGATAGAAAATAAAGAAGAATGTCTCATTACATAATAAGACAAACATATAGTAAGGTCCCCGAAGTGGAGGACTCACCAACTAGCTTGAATAGCACCAAAATGGCCACGTTAAGGATGATGATGATCAATTTGTATACTGGTTCCTATATAGTGATATCATATAAGCATAGAGTATGCATTAGTACGTTTGAATGTACTAAGTTATAGGATGCAATGCAAACAAGAACTAAGCATCATAATCAGAATGCATAATAATAGGCAATAAACATACTAGAACAATATGACATGTATGATCAATGCATAAGTAAGACATGCTTAAGTAACTCATGCTCATATTGGATATCATATGTGTAGAAGAGATTGATCTAGATTTCTAAATGTATAACCCTTTGGTAGGTTAGTGATGATATTGCCCCATCACTTAGGTGGAAGAGAACTAACCCTCATCTAGGTTGGTGATAATGATGCCCCATCACTTAGGTGGATGAGTACTAACCTTTATCTAGGTTGGTGAGAATGTCGCCCCATCACCTAGGTCAATGACTACTAACCCTCATCTAGGTTGGTGACAATGTCGCCCCATCGCCTAGGTGGATGAGTACTAATCCTCATCTAGGTTGATGAGTACAAACCACCATCTAGGTTATTAATGATACTGCCCCATCACTAGGTGCAAACCTTTCCCTAGTTTGATGAGTATAAACTTCCATCTAGGTTATCCAGGATCTTAGTTCTCTCGAATTGGCATGGTCTAATCCACCACTTTATATAAACTTTATCATATACATAAGCTAATTTAATTATCAAGTAGTCAATCATATCATATCTCATGCTTTGGACCTTCAACTCCTCAAGAAATCATATACGGACATTTTATCAAACACTTAAAGGGTGTGAAATGGTAGTAAAAAACCATGAAATATAGAGATGAAATCATGCAAGAAAATCCACTGTAAAACCATCAATCAATACCTTATAATACCTCAAGAAATATACATCAAAACCCTTCTCAAATCTTTCAATACATCAAAGATTTATAACTCAAAACATAGCTAAACAGTCACAACTTTGCGTATCTTTAATATAGTGTGCATTAAATTCTATAATAAGTAAGATCCATTTGTAAATTAACTTTAAATCATCCAATTTGAGTAAAAGGAGGCTTGGGTATCAGGGGGTGAAAGGATCTCATGAAAGAACCCACATACCTTAGCTTAGAGATGAAATTGGTGAAGATTGGAGATAGAGACTTGAAGCTTGAAGAAGAACCTTGAAGGAAAACCTTAGCTTAGGATGAGGGTTTGAGACTTGGATTAGGGACTGAAATATAGCTAATTGTTTAAGTGACTATTGGTGAATGTTTAGGATAATATGAGAGTGAATTAAAGCTAAGTATAGGTATTTTTATGGTTGGGAATGTCACGACCCACGACCCAACCCAGGGGCCGCGAATGGTGCCGATAGGGCACCGCGATAACAACTTAAACTGAATCTTTACTTACAACAACTAAGGAATTTCACAAAAATTTTGACAGAGTTTCCTCTGTTTTATTGCCTAACCCACCTGCAAACAGCGAACCCAACAGTACCAGATATAGTCATAAGAA